>JWHW01010750.1:0-22704 GCA_000931545.1 Papilio glaucus
CCTCCCCGCTCGCCTGCGCCGGAGCGGGTGCGCTAGGGGGTCTCCCTCACGCTCCCGCTCCCTTTCCTCCGTCTGCGTGATGACTGCCTCGCAGAAGGAGGCGACCGCTTCCATGCCCTCTCGCCTCCCAGCATTGCATGTACGATGCCGGGAAGCGAGAGGTCACCGCCTATCGTCGCTACCAGGGTGCGGCGCTCGTCGGACTGTCCTCCTCGTCGCCGCACCCGTGGCACGACGCCGTCTCTTCCCTTCCGATGCGACGCAGGTACCTTCCGAAACATCCGTGTCCAGAAAGCACGTCGGAGTTCACCTCTCCGCCCACTGGGACAACCCAGCAGGTCCGTGGAACCTAACCTAAACCTATCCTAAACCTATATGCGTACGAGCTACGAAACTTTCCATAACGAAACTACATACAGAGGCCCTTTCCCAAAAAAAATATGAACGTCATACTGACTGGGCAATAGTATACATATTAGCCGAGAGCAATCCGCCACATGGTTAACCCCTATATACACCCTGAATAGAAAGGTAGTGGCGGAGGATAAATATACAAAAAAATATATAGACGGTAAACCTTTTAAAACTCTATTCATTGTTGTGCGTGACTGACATTTTGACGTGTGCCAGTGTGGTCAGTATCAGTCAGTGGTACATCAAACTAACTACTAAATATTAGTATGAAAATTGAACACCATGTCTTATTGAAATGTTACTACTAATTCTCTGAACTAGAATTTGGTGAAAAGGACGACGAGGACAAACAATACATTACTACGTACGAGTAATGTATACAGAAGTCTGGAGCTCGTAAATTATCAATTATAAACGTCTATAGTAGTAAGCGTATGTGTATCCTCTTCAGAGATGGATGGAATTGCCTAATGCAAGCGAGATTCAGTTTGAGATGGTTCGAGAAGTTTGCGTTAATCTTTTATCTTGACGTTAAGTCACCGTGTCTATGACATAAGCTGCCCATACCACTACGAAGGCGGATGCTATTTCCGAACGTAAAAAAGTATTGTCATAATTGAATGCTCCATGTTTTATTTAACATAATATGTTTTCAATAATCGTAAAGCTCTGACTCTAATCTACGGGTCGTCGTGTCTCATATAACCAACAAATACATTATCGGCATCAGTTACTTTTGAAAGGCGACGCATTGTCGTCGGGTCTCCGAATTAGGCAAAATAAATTAATAAATTAGCGTAATGTCAGTCAATAATAAGTTTTTACGTGAAAGCCTCCGTCGGTAGCTCTGTAATACAGTCGCGTGCCGGAATAATGTATGAGGCAATAAAACCTACGAAAGCCAATACAGTTGTTTGAATTTAAATTTAGAATTTTTATTACTTTTCAAAAAAACAAATTCTTCGATCACGCATCGGTGAATAGTCAATAGTTTCGTTTTACTGTTTTTTTTTAAATCAAATCGTAAAAATGAAACATATCAACGAGAATAATAGTGGTACCGTAGTGTCCAGAGCTTTATATAAATGTAAAGTACTCAATTACATTACGATTATAGAATACAAATGCTTATATTCGTTAATGGCAAAAGTCAGGAATACTACGTTATGGGCAGCTACTACGGCCTACATGTGTAACTGCTTATCTGTAATATACGTTACTAGTCAACTGCTGTCTGATAAAATGCATTTAGGAGAACCAATAGTGAATTATGAATTGATAAGTTTCAATAAATAATCATTTGCCAAAAATTGCACACAAACAAAAACATGGATTCAATTGCAACAACGGTAATATGACTACTTTGCATATTAATTAAATAAACACTATTATTTTGTACGTGTTTCTTGATCAAACAACCATTAACAGTGCCCCAATGGCCATGTGTCAGTGTCTCATATATCTTTGAACATACGATGTCCATCAATTCAATTTCCGTGGGCGACATATTGTAGTTGAAGCGCCGTAAGAGATAAAAAAATCAATAAATTAGCGTAATGGTGTCTAGGAATTCAATTATTAGTTGGATCGCTTCGTTAGGAGCCGTGCTTAGTCGCGTGCCCGCATAATATATGAGGCAATAAACATTGAACCTGCATATATCATTGAATACATCAACCATAGCAGAGTGTTCAGCCTCTAACCTTGTCTAAATATCTAAAATGCTACTAATGACTACTTCAACTCTAAATTAGATCTCAATATGCATTAAGAAAATGATATTTATAGGGACATGTTTGTTAACATACGTACATATGTGTTGATTATTTGACATGCGTCTATTTTAAGCTTTACTACAATTCTATTTCACCTTTACTACAATTATCTAAAAGCTAAATTAGTCATCTCTGCCACTCCCGCTTCCTAGCCTACTTTTTCTAATAAAATACACAATTTAATTAATCTTTCAAGATTTTTGAACATTTGAATTTACTTCACGGTATAACTTCATAAAGTTCTCTCGTGGCACAGATATTTCGAAGTCACCTCTATTTTGCTTTATGCAATCAGGGAGAGCCCGGACCGAGTTACTCTCAAGGGGATGCGGTGCAATTCCACAGAATAATCTCTGCAGTCCTTCGATGTCACCGTAATTAGTAACTTTTTTAATCGTGACTAAATTCATTATTTATCTAGGTTGTTGATTACTGGGTGTATATTGAATTATGTTTTCTTCTAATTATTCTTTGAATTATCTTTAATTATGAATTGCAGAGTAACAAATCAAATTGTGTTGATTGCAAAGTGAATGAAAGTTGTGGTAAAGGACGTCCTAGAGGGTGATGATGATGGACCTAATAGGTGACATATTTAGGAAAAACGATATTTTGAGTACCCGTAACCGACAACTTTGTATATGTAGCTGTATGGATGACGTACATAGATAGAATGAGGACTGTGTAAAATGTCTGTCCTTAATCTCTGCCGACCATTTTAGTTCCTGAGCCCAGCGGTGACACCCGCCTTGCTATTTTAATTTAACCGACGATTGTCTAGTGTGATTTGAACCCTATTTAATATGATTTATGATATAGATATGAGGTTAACTCACACTAGATTAAAATTATTTTTCCATGACAATTTAATCCCTTTTTAAATAAAATAATTACCTATATTATGTACATAAATGTCACGTGTAAGAAGGAAGCCATAAAAAAGAACTAGACACGTTTATTGACCTTCATTAAAAAATAAATTCGCAGCACGGAGCGGAAACGGTGGCCTTTCATTGTTTTTGCGCTCGTGACTCATTCACGTAATACAGCTCGCAGAAAAGTCGCCATTGAATCTGGACTAGATCCAGCTATGTCGCAAAGTCTTCACAAAAACTCGCTTCAATTGCATTGCTACTTAACGATAGTATACAGGATGTTCCAACGTATTATATTAAATTGTACTTAACATCGTACTGGTACTCTGTAACCTCTGTCTACCGGGCTCGGGCTTGAGTGTTTATGTCATAAGACAGAGGTAATTTTAGGATTCGTTGTTTTTGCCGTGTTCAAGAAGAGAAAAAGTGTACTAAAATTGATATTTTATAGTATTGAGTTCGTAAAATTGAAAATGTAAAACCATTCAACATATAGTCTATAATTTATACTAATATTAAAAGCACTGTTAAAAAGGAATATTACCTAGAAAGTATTAAAGGATATATTTTTAATATTAACGTGTAATATCAGATGACGCCAGACACCAAGCTAGTAAGTGATAAACGATTTTAATTAAGTATATTCATAAAGCAAGGTCACATGCCGCCCTTAAAATTATGTAAAACAAGTGACAAGTGATTCATCGTTCATTCACATCGAATGTCATCTCCATATATAAGCTGTGAAGATCAATGTCAATTGTTTATCAGTTCAGTCAAAGAATTATAATTAATAATCTTATGGTTGTGACCATATGAAAAACGAGTCTATTTATGTTTAAATCAAGGTGATAGCAGTGGCCATAAATTGCAGTTACGCAATAATATATCATACTTTAATCAATTTATATATTTTTTTCCACATAAGCTTACCAAGATAGGAATATAATATACAACGACAATATCAACAACACTGACTCAATGCTGGCAAAATCGAGTAGTGACTCATTCACTCACCCATTCGTGCACCAGCTGCCACAAGTGATTCCGTCCAACTATGACGTGGGTACTTTCAAGAGAAGAGTGCATAGTCTGTTACTAAACTAGTGTGTACCACCTTTCGACCAATATCACCACTTACCATCAGGTGGGTTTGTCGTCAGGCGATAGTTTATTTGAGGTCGAAATGTATTAAAAAAATCAAGCAACGATCAACTCAAATTTTTAAGTTCTGGAGTTTAATAGTTTGTTGCACAAACTTTGTCAATGCATACTCATGTGAACAGCTACCGAATGATTAAAAGTTATTACCCGTAAATAATGTGGACTAAAGTTTTAATTGCTGCTTTAATCGGTTGACATACTTTTCCGGTAATTGACATTTCAATTTAATAAAAAAAAACTTTAACGACTATAACTTGAATTAAACATTTTAAAGTTTCTTACATAATTAAAACACCAAATTTTTACAACAGATCATTTAACATTTCCGCGGAAACGTCGTTAGAGTGAGTTCGATAACAATCGAAATATTTTTTTTGGTGTGATTAAAAATTATAATTCTTAGGCTCATCTTCTGTTTTCAGCAGAATTGACATTTTATTGTTTTATTCATTTGATTAAACATCTTTTTAATAGAACGCCTCACGATTTTAATAATATATTTTGACATTGACATCATTAATTAAATATTAAAGTAAAAAGTCATAGTTTTCATTCTCGGTAGTCAATAATGACTACATAGCTGACAGATTGTGAACTTCGTCAGTTTATAATTGGACGAGGCATATCAGAAACTGTCAGATAATTGAGAAATGAACGATCAATCACAATTTGACGTGTAATTTGTCGAGTTATGAATGATTTGTTAAGTTTTAACTTACAACTTTACGACATATATATGTATAATATGCATATACCATGCTGCATGCATGTATAATATGATGTATGAGCATGTATGCGTAGATGTATGAATATAGAAGACGCGAGAGAGGCGTGCCAGGATCGCGCCAAATGGAAATCCATGATCTCTGCCTACCTCTCTGGGTTACGGGCGTGAGTATTCAGTATTCTATGTATTACGTACATACATAGAATCTATGTATGTACGTAAATAAATAAGGATATTTATTTATTTACGTACATACATAGATTCTAGCACCACGAGGTATAAGCTGGTAAGTCAATGAATCCGTGAACTCTATAATACCCATAAAACTCAAAAATTTAATTCCTTGCACATCACTATATGACAGTAGAATAGTAGAATATAATAGACAATAGTAAAATAGGTTTCGTGGCTTTATCTCAAGTTGACAGCTACTGTTAGGTAATTGCATAACATGGTACTACACTTATTTCAAGTAGAGGTCGTAAAAACTTTAACTGCATTTGATAAGACGTATTGCGTATGTTACGAGACATTAAAAGTGTTTTGTCATATTTCAAAAAATATAAAACTTCCGGTGCCCACGCGTTGTCGAACTTGTTATGTTTTATTAATATCCGTTCAATCACAGCGGTGGGATCGTAAACCTACTTGTTGTCAGTGATAAAATATCTTGTAACTAATTAACTTTTTTTATTTTAACTGTATTTTTGTGTATTAATATTGTATGTTATTGTATTGGGATGAAATGTATAAAGTAATTTTAATTTGGTTCGTAATAAATTCCTAGCACTAGCGTGTTTTGTGATCTGTTGCAACAACTTTATAGTCGGTCGTTCTTATGCCAAGAACGGTCGATCTTACAACTTAAAAACTTTGAGAAGTTCCTCCGCGTCCGGTAGGCATCAGCTCTGCATCAGCAACGTCTCGGGCTCTCTCGTCTCGCGATATAATTTAACATTTATTGTAAATAAATCAGAAATAATTTATTAAGAGATAGATGTAAAGGATAAAAATAAATAAAGAAAGGTAAAAAGCCTGGTTCATCGTCTCATTTAGTGCATAACACAAGTATGTCTGTTTTAATTTATATTGCTATGTCTATAAGTATATATTTTTGTTCGTTGCTTAAGTAAATGTAAATAATAAAGTGATATATGAACGTAAACATTGTTCAATAAATAGAAGCATAGCCGATATTTGTCTTGTTGCGTGTTTATAGACACAAACAGCTGTTGGACAGCTCGCGTGGGTCGCTACGATACAAATTTGTAAACTTATGAGATATACATTCAAAAATAGTTGTTAAGAAAAACAATGTACAATTGTTTGTTAGTTCAAAAACAATTAAATATATGATTACAAGCATACATGTGATATTGTATATGATTTTGTTCTTAATTAATCTCAGTTTCGGGTTTTTGGATTTTTTCATAGATTGTTTATTGTTTACTGATTTATAGCTTCTCTTTGGGTTAATAAACTTCAAAATAATTTAATGAAACGATTTTTGGAATAAAGTTTTTTTGTGTTAACATTCTGGGATACGATTCGATGAAGCCAGAATATCTAACTACTAAAGCCATCATTAATTAAATTGTATAATATTATATGGACTGAATGCAAAAAGTTGAAAATATTTTTATTCTGTAACATAACTCCATTTAATTAGAATGCAATTCAATTTACAAATGTGAGCTTGTTTAGCAAATGACAGTGCAGAGTAACGCAACAAACCGCTGGCGCAGTTCGTCCGACAGAACTGTTATTAATTAAGGTAACAAAGGCTGGCCGAGTGCTAATTAACTAAAGTGCACTTAATCTGAGCCGTGTGGCGCTGTACCGGCGGACACACGTGCCGGTAATCCGGTCAAAGAAACAAGAGAACTCCACGCTGTGTTTTATTCAAGTACAATGCTCTAAGTGTTTGATATTAGACTCTATTTCCATCAGAACATAAGTTAAGCTCGTAAGTTACAAAATTGTATATATATACTAGCTTATACCCGCGGCTTCCCACGTGTCTATTCCCTTTTCTTTCCGGAAATTTCGGCCCTGACAATGTCTTTGCAAAAAATCTTGTACTCTAGCCACCGAGTTAACCGGAAGCTTATTCACACAACAAAGTTATTTGTAAAGGTACACTTAGGAATAGTAACTGAAGGCTTATTAAATACATTTATGAGACTTCCTTCCTTATCCGGTATTACCCTCGTCGTAGAAATGTTCACTGTCATTGTACACATCAAAGTGTAATTATTTCACTACTAGCTGTTGCGCGCGGCTACACGTGCATTCGTTTCTTGTTTTCCTTGCTGGAATTCTTCGCAACTTGGACTTATAGGTAAATTTCAAAAAGTTAATCAACCAATAAGGTTCAATGTCATGAAAATAACAAAATGTCAAAACGATGTTTTTTCGCGTCATGTATTACCATGACAACTTATTTTAGGTTTTAGTTTCCTATCCTTCGGGGAGTTTATTTTCAGAATAAGAGGTTAAGGTATGCTATTTTTTTATCCCTGACAATATGTGTGCAAAAATTCTTGACCGGTTGAGTCGTTTAGGAGTTATAGCATAATATTTAACCAAATTCACACTTCCATTTATAATATTAGTTAGGATATACATTCATATTATGGGAAGACATTGTTGTTTAGTACTGAGCTATGCTTTGTACTACGTTGCTGAATTATTCAAAGTTTAAAGTAACTAACTAAAATGCGTTAAGTAATATTTAGAACTGAATTGTATCCACATTTTTCACATTTTCTGATTCCGTAGCGGGCAAAATTTATTTTCGGTTGCGGTTGTTTTGTTCTCTTTTAATATTTCTGTTTAGTATTTTACTAGTAAATGAAGTGTTCACCACAAGTTTGAAAGTAGACAAAGATTATCTACCAAATGGTATCAATCATACATCTTGCGCTAAATCCGCTAAATTACGACATTCCACAAAATAAGAAGCGATTTTAAGAAAAGTTTAAAATTTAATTAATTACTTCAAATCTCAGACGTATCTGAACAAAAAAAAATGCGCAAACATAAAACCTTCGTCCCGGATTGCATCAATGGGAGATAATGACTTTCAAAATTCATTTTTCAACGAACGGACCAGTTTCGGTGCTCGCATTTTTAAAGAGAGATATTCGACGAGGAATCTCACTATCGAAATAAAACCAGATTTATCTTTAAAAAAAATTATACGCAGTGACTGAACGTAATAAATAATTTATACCGGATAGGAAACAGTATAGTATTACATTTATATTTATTACGTTATTTTAAGAAGCACTTTTTAAAAATATAAATCACCAAAACAATGTTAGATAAATGGTTAATATGGCCACTCATAAATGTTACTATATCTCTTTAATTTGTTGAGCTACAGCGCAATTTACAAAGTAGTTTTTAAGCTACTACTTGTAGCAAAAAGCTCCGCTAGCACCCACTACAAGGCCAGTTTTCTTTTATAGAAGAAGGTGGCAAATAAGCGAACGGTTCACCCGAAATCGACTGACCGCTACTAATAGGCATATGCAACTAAGCTAATGAGTTGCAGACGCGTTTCCTACCTATAATGGACGGAGGAGAGGATAAGCAGAAAATAGAATATTTCTTTTTCCTCTCAATTTAATTTTTTGTCCAATCCCCTTCCCCTTTAAATCCTTTCCTCGTTAGAAACGGATGGGAATGGTAAGAGGCGTAGAATAAGTCCCCCGGAACCTCACTCATCAGACGAAACGCAGAATATATCTACTTCACACCTGTCCCCTATGAGTTTGCGGTATTTCACAGATAGAGCCGGCCCATTCATGCCACAGATTTTGTTGCTGGCAATTTGTAAAGAACCTTTTAAAATCGAGGTTTGAGAAGCTGGGTAAGGCTTATATGCATGTTTGACTTAAAGGCGGATAACTGTCGAGGGGTCTTCTTGATTAGTCATACTTACTACCCAATTGGTTGATAGAATTTTAGTGTCCTCAATTTCCGCGCCGCGCGCCCTTTATTATCTCGCGCCCCTAGGCATGTGCCTTCTTTGCCTTAGGGATAATCCGCTTCTGATTTGACTAAAGTAGGCTGGTGTATGTATGTATTTTCGGAGAAGTAGTTGCTGGTAACCTTATTGACGGTTCTTACAGCTTCATCGAATACAGGGCTCGCGATCCGAGTGATCTTGAGCTAAATGGCTGGTGTATATATGCAGTAGGAAACTATTGCAAATCATACTTGAACCTAAGTACTTCTTTGAAGATATCTCAACAACATCACATTTGGCAAGAAGGTGTAAAATAGCCGATAAAACTAATACGGATCTTGAGAGAAAAGGAGTAGAAACATTTCGATCATAAAGATACTTAGAACTTTTCACTTGAAGTATGATCAAGATAGTATGGGTGTGTATGTATGTATATTAAGACGTGGGCGTCCAAGTCATACGAACAATGAGCATAAATTATACACTTAAAAATCGAACGTTCACAATACGAGAGCTGTTAACATGATTTCGAATAACGTATTTTCCTCAGAACATCTCGTGCTATCGAAATTCTTTAATGCTTTCTATAGAACGTGCGCTAAATGTATCTCGAGGGCTCGTAGCTTATTGGAGACGCAAACAATTTTTGTTATTTAAAAATCGAATACTGGGAAATAACTGCATATTGTGAGTGTGAAGCCGAGAGCTGTGCATTCGAAGAATGCAGTTCGGCAAATACGAATGGAAACCATGTCGTTGTTAAATAAGTATGGACGCCGACAGAAATAGTTGACTAAAGTTAAAAACAGAAGCACGATTAGTGAAGGGAAATGAAAAAGAACATTTAGCGAAGTAAATATAACAAAGATTTTGTGGCAGGTAAATAAGAAAAAAAATCATTTTACAGAACAGAGCTGTTCTGTGTAATCAGCAACATTTTACTTCTGCAGATCTTATTAATATGGCTACGATATTTTAATTTTTCTATTTATTTTTCTATATATATTCTATCTATTTATTTCTAGCTGCGGCTTGAAGGTTAAAGTCTGCGTATGAGAAATTGGAACAAAAGATATCTATGCAAGTATTTATATTTTTGTTTGAATAGCAGAGTATTCGAGTGGTATTTAAGATCAGTCGATACGCTCGGCCGGCTCTGCAGTCGGCTCAGACACATCGCGTCCTATGTGTCGTGTCTGCTTCGCAAGTTTTTGCGAGTCCGCACTGAATTGTCAGATTGCTGAATGCATTTCCACTTTGCACTTGTGCATTGAACTAGCTTTATTTTTGTAAGAGTGATAATGAAATACATTTAAAAACTTGTTTTCTTTCCTTATGCCACAACTATTAAAACAGACTTGGACACATCTGTACTATTATACAAATGTAATTTTGCATACCAGCATGTTTATATAATGGTTTTGAAAATTAAGGGTCAAACTAGACCGCACTACAAGAATTCAGTTTTCGAATCACGGTGATCATAAGACTTGTGATAAGACCCTAGATCATAATACAAGGGATCGATTAATATTTTGTTAAGAAGTAATTTTTCATTAATGTATTGTGACAATTTTTTTACATGTGCATATACTTTATTATTGATGGTTCTGTAAGGCGGCTCCAATAGGAATGAACCTATGTCCGTCGTGCAGTCGTCAACTGGCCATTGACCCGAGTTTTCAATTCCGCGTTGTCTGCCGCTCCTCGGCTCGTTTGACAACCAGATAAGATCCGGCCACTGAAATTGCCTGTTTTGCTGATAAGTGCATATTAGTTAATAAAACAAAAACATGGAATACGTTTACTTGTTTAATGTGCTACACATCTTTAAGCATTTAACATTGGTAGAGCCCGCAACAACAGCATCTGTTGCACGAATGTGTCGACTCGATTGGTGAAGTATCACTCACTGTCTCCTGTGTGAAGTAAAAGTATGCTTCTGCATTTAGTCTGATGAGTGAGGTGCCAAGGCTCAATTTCAGTCCTCTACCCTTTCCTGTCCTTTTCTAATAAGGATAGGATGGGAAAGGGAAGAGGATTGGACGGGGAGAGGATGAATGGAAAAGGATATAACCTTTTTACTGTCTCCTCTTCTATCCAAAGGTAGGCAATTCATTTGCGACTCAACTTACATCCGCATTAAGTGAATCGCAGATGAGTTGTGACGAGTGAGTGGCGGTCACATCACAAGTGACCCTTTTGCTCGTTTGCCACCTTACTCCATAAAAAAAGAAATTCCAATTTGAATTAGAGCCACGGATGATCTGTTTGGTATATTCTTAATCAAAATAAAAGGTATTTTTTCTACTATATTTTGCTGTTTTGAGTTTTCACTTCTATTTTGTTTCTTTTCTTTATTAAGGTGGCGACTAACTTGATCAATGATGATCGCGCGATGTGAATATTCGTATCGACTATTTGTTCGTTGGGAGCTAATGTAGAACATATTCTCGACAGTACTCCGCAGTTGTAGAATGTAGTCAAATTGGCGGTAGTGTGGGCTGCGTTCCGTTTAATCCGTTGTTGGGATAAAGACAAAAAGAAAGCAAATTAAGACCAATTTGTTCAAATTGAGAATTTTAGCTAAACACAAAAATAGTACGACACAAACAGATCAACAAGCTCGAAAGATTTTTTTTGATAAAATGACTTTTTAATCACTATTCTTTTTTTAAACTCATTAAAATTATTTGCTACTTTTTAGTTCGGCTAGCTACAAAATAGTATTTTTAAGTTTATTTTTAAATTATATACTTTTTTAAACATTTATATTCGTCTAATTGTTTTACTGCAAATAAACGTATTCTCGTTTATATTTACAGAAATGTTTGTACCATTTTTTTCTCTCTAAAGTTTACCCACTGCCAATTCTGTCGACCACATTTATTATTACTTTAGTCTAATCCGCATATAATAAAAATACAGGTTTTTTTATGCAAATATGTGATAAACATATCTAAAACAATAAATAATAACCGCGCTTGTTTCATATAAAATACATTTTTAAGATACCAGAAAGGTTAGTATGGGTACAATAAACCGGCAGAGGTCGTTTTATAGCAAAATAATGGGTTTTTAATAGACGCCTAAATCAAACTCAATACTTTGTAATAGATTCGCCCTTTTCAATAACAATTATGATAAATTGCAATGTAAGTAACCCTGGACGAAAATTTATTCTTTAACGTTGGTATTATTTGAAACTAGCCACGCGTCCCGACTTCGCATGGGATTGACGTAGCCAAAATCTTCAACAGTTACATCATATTTCAGCCAAATTCCCGAAACCCTAACGAGTTACATACTTAAACCTTCCTCGTCAACAATATCGTTTACTGGTGATAAACGCGTAAAAGTAGTTTTTGAGTTTATTACATTCAAACAAGCAGACCTAAGATTCTCAAAGTAGTTTTTATGTTATTCTTTTGAAAATCAACTTTACTTTTCGGCCGTTTCAGATTTGGTAAGTATCCAATCTGTAATAGAAATAAAACCTTATCATTTCACGAAAACATTAAAGATTTGGTTTATTGGAATCGTATCGTTCTCGGTTCAGTGAAATATGTCAAATAATTTTATAAATAAAAAAACACGTTAAAATATAAAAGAAAATATATTCATACAATTTTGTTTTATTTTCAGCCTTATTTCACAAAGACCTTTGGGGAATTGTTGCGAGATTTAAAACATCAAAGTGGATTCCTAGTAAACGTTATAATCAGTTTACATGTATATTTTTGTAACATATTTATATTTTCGTATACAAATTTTTATCTCCATAAATTTTGAATCAAACTTTATTAAATAAATACCCCTCATGCCCGTATCCCAGAGGTGTAGGCAGAGATCATGCATTTCCATATGGCACACCTCTCCCGCTTCTACTACATCCATACATCTACGAAACATGCTAGGTGGTTACGAGTAGTCCTTATATCGCTCTTCTTTAGTCTGTCACTAATCTGATCGATATAAGTTCTCCTGGGACGTCCCCTGCCAACACTGCCACTCATTTTTGCAACATACATTTTTATTGTATTCCTTCGTAACGATGAAGAATTTTCGTGACATAAGAGTTGAATGAATAATTGAATTTTCAGTTCACGTTATTGCAATTCATTGAGCGATATATCGGATAAGGATGCACGCGCTAACATCACGCAATCATCGATATTGGGGCAATAAACTGCGGGCGAGGGTAACGAGGTCAACATCCACGTCGCAATATCACTCTAAGCAATTCAATTTACTCATACAATTAGGTAAATTTTCATAATTTTCACAAATTCATCTCTAAAAGGGCTAAAAGGTTAGTCGCTATTGATAAATATTCCTTATTGGTAATTGGTTTGATAGAGAATCTCTCTTGTAGGAGAATCTCTCTTGTCTCTACATCTGGTGCGGGTACTAAATAAAAAACAGTTTTTTCAGGACCACTGCCCTGACAAAGTTAGCAGTCGAAGTATTAACGTTACTGCCGAGACAGGTCGTGATTAAATATGTTTTTTATTTCAATTATTATGTTTAACGTATATTATACTTACATAATGTATTTGAGTTTCACTTTTTTTAAACCTAAAGTTTAGTTTTTAGCTTTCAACGTCCAATAAAAAATTGACTACTTAAGGGCTCATTTTCATTTGTCATTAACTAGGTCGTCAAACAACAGTTAACTCAGTGGCATATAGACTAATTAAAACAGTTATAGCATGCTGACCCTATGTCATTTTTAACCAGAACTCTCCCGAACCCCGCATGCGAACTCTAACGACCAATACGAAAGTAAGCCCAAAGGTTTCGTAAGCACTGTTCGCTTGGGCGCATAAAATAATAAAAAAAGATGATTTAGGTATGTGAGGTAGAATAAGCGTCAATTTAACAAGTCACCATAGATACATATATGCTATATGATAGCAGGAGCGCTCTTTTATGTATCATATAAACAATTGTACAAATTGAGTGCAGCCTTTGGCGGGCGGCGGGCGGCGGGTCGCGGAGCAAATGACGCGTGAAAATCGTTTCGGATACGGCGCCCGTGAGTTATTATATGCGATACTTGATTCGACGTCTTTGTACTTGCTCTATTCAAAAGGATTCGATGTAGGTATACGATGTTATGTAGCTAGTCATCCAAGATTACTGAATCTGGAGCTTTAAATTAGATTCCATATAGAGCAAGTCTTTTGGCCTCTAAAAGGAAACAAAGACAAGAATAAAGTTGTTAACGAGTGTGTCTAACTAGTATCCAATTAGGTAGTTCCAAATTCGGGTATCTATTGCCGAGTCTGACTCGGTGGCGTCGGGAATTTACATATCTTCTCGTCTTTACTACTGCGATGACTTAAGACGAAAGTCTTTGGGCAGTATGTTTTGTGATTACTTACGGTACAGAGATGTGCGCTCTTGCTATGAGCACTGCCAGGTTTAATCGATAAAAGGGTAATGAAGATGACAATGTTCCGTTTGTCTCTGTGAGATCGTATCAGAACGAGGCTTTTGGAGAGAAAACGTTCTGAAATGGCGTCCACGTAAAGGTAGACGCAGGGTAGACGGACCTCTAACAAGATGGCCCGATGATATGGTCAAGGAAGCGAGAGTTCAGTGGCGGCAATGGATCGATCTATGGCCCAATTTATTGAGATACATAATGTTGGGTTGCAAGGGCCCTTCGGCATATCCATAAGTGGTCGTTCAATGTCTAAGATAAAATAATAACTCTGTGGATACGTAGTGAAGTTTTACACCATCCCGTATGTAATTATGTATAAAAGTAAATATTTTAGTCTACAATTCGTTGTATAGTAACGTTAATGCTAGCGTATGTACCAGGAACGTAATTTCACAACGTTACCAAGAAAGTACAGTCACTGACATAATAACAGGGCTGCGAGTTATGACGCTACCAGCGTGGAGACAATGGGCTGTATGAATAAAATATACTGAAAGGGGGCCACCTTCCTCATTGCATACTGTTGCATTTTACATCTGCATGTTGCTTACTGGAACTAACATTACGAGTTCTCCTTTTAACTCATACTCGTTATGCATGATGTTTTATTTTAAGAAAGTAGCTGAAGGTTTTAGTACATGCAAAACAATATTCAAAATTCAAATACATTGTGAACTTTGTCAGCTTATAATCAACTTAGCTTAACTTTAACAGTGATAGAGCCCACAACAACAACATCTGTTGCACGAATGGGCCGGCTCGACCAGTGAAATACCACGACCTCAAAGAAAACAGGCGTGAAGTAAAATATTCTGCGTTTCGTCTGATGAGTGAGGTTACGGAGGCCTAATTTCAGTTCTTTTCCCCTTTCCACCCTTTCCTTATAAGGATAGGATAGGAACGGGAAGAGGATTGGACGGTGAGGGGTTAACAGGGAAAAGGAAATATACTTATTCTTCCTCTGTCCATTAAAGGTGATCCGCTTGCTCGTTTGCCATCTTATTCCATTAAAAGAAAACTTAACAAAGTCATATTAAAAAAAAACTCAACAAAGGCATATTACAGTCTGCCAGCATCTTGTGAGCAATTCAACGTGTCATTTCTCAGCAGTTTATAAAATGTAAGTCAAATCGTTTACGAATGGTTTACAGAAATTTTGTTTGCGTTATTACGATTAAATTTAAAGTAGACGTAACAGACTTTCGAAAATAAAGCGATTTTGTAAATATTTGTCTTATTTAAAACATTTTGGAAATAATTTCTACAGACCTAAAATCGACTATAAAAACATATCATACATTCATTATACCACCGGTTTTAAACCCCTTTCCAGCAGAGACAAGAAAAATGGCGATTTTAAAAAACCATAAAAATACGATTACGATGATTTGTGCCTGTGTAAGCGTTAGCCTGGCCCTCTGTCACATTGGGTATCTAATCTCCCTAATAATAATTTTATATTACAACTTACCCCAACAGGTGTATGAGAGTTTTTCATATTACACGTTACATTTTTATTTCAGAAATAAAACAATTGTTTTATGGTACAGAGTTTATTCTCGTAATATAAACACACTATCTGTCCAATAATATTTACAAAACGTCCGAGATTCATTTCTTGGTTACTTACCGAAGATAAATTAAGTTAATTAACTGGGAACAATTAAATTTGTATTTAATTAATTCACTGGAAACAATTTACTTTCTATTTATTTTTAAGACTTAAAAAAGGTTATATATGGTAAGTAGCATCGAAATACGCAACGTCAGAGGATCAGCGGAGAAATGCACCGAAATGATTCGGCACCAATGCGTACCTCGGACCGAACCGTCGATTCAATTTATAGACTTTAGTCAAGAGTATTAACAATTCAATTTATTATATTGAGTTGGTGCATAATCATCGAGCGTTCTTGAACAATATTTATTTTGAAAAAGGAAAAATATAAATTCTTAATTTTAATTAAATAATATTTTGTTTAAATAAAATTAGTTTATTAATGCACAAATATACACAAGATACTTTTCTGTCATAAATTTATTATAAAAGTGTATCAAAACACAATGTTAGTGAAACGCCTGATAATTAAGCACCAACCTAATGGTACTCTAGTAGCGAAGATACAACTTGATACAGATACCGGCAAACATCTTGAACAAATGTCCTTGCCTGCGCAGATGCGATTTTTAGGTATCACTGGGAGGGGGTTCGGCGGGCGGTGGTGCGCGACGGCGGGAGAGTGACGTGTCGATCACGTGATTGGTAAATCAGTTGACGTTTGTGTCCCGCGCTTGTTAAATAGGCACTTTTTTTGCTCTATGTGTACGATGCAGAAACATTCCCCCACTCCCTTGTTTAATGCTCAAGAAGTTTGCCGGTATCTGTACCATCATTTACAATAGCAATATGCTGCCTTAGTACAATTTAGTCGAACTTGTACTTTAATTTGGATCAATTATTAATAGCCATGACTACAAATTATCAAAATGTACAATTTTATTTTACCTCATCATTAAATGATGTATAATTTTTTCTACATCAAGCGTAAATATTTTTTCCTTTAATATCTTACATATTTTGTCTTTAAAATCAATGTAGCTACAAATCTTGTCTAAATTTAATAATGACAACACAGAAATGGCTTGTCATGAATTTAAACTTAAATAAAAACAGTACAATCAGTAGTTTTATTGTCGTGTAGAATTTTTTTTTCAACATAATTAAAAGCTTTTGCGTAATAGATATTTTTGATTATTAAATTTACGCTAGCGACTGTACTTTATCTAGTAATTATCATGATGTTTGATAATGCTTTGTCATTGTTTATAGCAACGGACTAATAAATCGCTTAGTGCAAAGCAAAGCAATATTGTCTACAAATTGTATTACAGGTTACCTAATACGTCAATTGTTTTTAAAAGTAAGCACAGTTCTATTTACAAAAAATATATAGAGCACGGAAAAAACATCCTTATAAACATTGACAAATAAAGGCGTAATTACTTTATCGCAAATGTCAAGTTTTTATTCCATTACGCTAAACATTTCACATGTTTTCTCAAACACATTTTATGTAAAGTAAAAGCAAACGAATTTAGTAACTTAATAATTTATGTTTCAAAGAGGTTGTCATTTATAGACAATTCATGGAATTTACTTGTTTACAGCGTACTCCATAGGCCCTTGATAAATACACCAGATAATTCCCTACATATATTTATTGCCATTTCATTTACTATATAAACGATAATATAATACATATTTATGTAACTCTTTCAAAGAATAGTACAATATATAAATAATGCAACGAGATGATCGCATTAACTTAAAATACTAATTCTGTATCACATAACATTATTCGATTAAATTATGACTTAATTATTACCATAAATTATAATATTCGTAACATTAATATGGCAACAAAACATGTTTCCTAGCTAAGCACCTAGACCAGTAGGATTTTAGGTATTTACACATCTGTACAGACCACCCCACATTACGTCAGCTCTCTCAAATAATCGTTATACCTTTCTCATAATAAATTTATTGCCAATCAACTATAGTTTAACAATTATTAAAGTTCTTTAAATAATAATATCATAATATCCCGAAATTATCTCCACAACGTATATAAATGCAGAAGTTAAAGGCTTCTGTTACAAAGTACATTTATATCACTACATCGATTTAGAAAAATATGTACAAAAACCAATATACTATAGTAAACACATGATATGCACTGTACAATTGCAGACTTTAGAATGATATAAGATCAAGCGTCGTTCGTTTGCATCAATAAAGATATTATAAACCCCCATGTATATTGTAAAAGGAAAGCTGGTGACGGACTTAAACTAGTTTAAGACTAGCTACCATAGGGTTCAATTCTACAATTCGAATTTTCTTTATAAATAAACCGATCGCGTGTCTTTTAATTCGCGCTACTACTAAAGTTGTAAATCTGATACACACGCCACTTCGCGCCAATGATATAGGTGTTCACTTCTGCTTGGGTCTCGAAAAGGCCCAGAATTGTGTCACAGGTTCAGAAGACAGCTTAAGAGAAGCAGCCGGCGAAACGTGGCAGAAGACCGACGGCAAACACGAGCGCGAGCAAAGGCCGGGACTGAGTGGCCGCTGATGTTTTTTCTGTCGACGAATACGTGTTTTCTTCCCTGACAAACGTTTTGCTACCTGTTATCCAAACAAAAAATTATAATTAAAAATCTATACACATAAAAGAAGAAACTGACTGAATGATAACAAGCTAACTGGGTGTAAAGACATCAAATTTTGCACAAAGATTTCTGTTATTACGTCAGCAAGCATAAAGAAAGTATTTTTCTAAATTCATCCCCCAAAGGACGAAAGTAGGAGATGACAGTTTGTATAGAGAAATATTTATAATCCAATGTAAGCTGACCTCAAATCTATATCATTAATCACAATAAATGGGGTTCAGATTAGGCGGGACAATGCTCGTTTAAATTAAATTGCACGTCGGGTGAACCCGCGTGGTACAACTAGTCTTTAATATGAATACAGGTTAGATATATGTTTTAACACCAATACCGCTAAAATTTGATGATACATATTAGCATATTTAAAATCATGAATACCTATCTAACCTAACGTTACAAGTTTGTGTTATGTTGCACTAATGAATTAAGGGTTTTTCAATAAGAACTTTGTTTTCTGAAACAAAATAAAACAAAGAGTTTAGATGAAGATGATTCAAATTTTTGTTGTATTACGAAGACAAAAGTTTGGCAATTATGAATGAAAAATAATATCTGGCAAATGTCCACCACGACCACGCTGACAGATGTCGATTCTTTCATCAAAGTTTTTAATCACTTTTTGGCAAAATTTCGGGTCTGTTTCGTTAATCACGTCACGGATTTTGAGTTTTAAGGCCGTGATCGATTGGCTCCGTATAGACTCTGTCCTTAACATAGCCCCACAAAAAATAATCCAGTGGTGTTAAATCATACGCTCTGGCTGGCCATTTAACAGCTGAATTTCGTGAAATTATGCGATCGGGAAATTTGGTTTGGTTAAAAAAAAATTAAGGAGCTATCGATTTAAAATGTAACAAAAATAGATATAAAGTTTTAAATGATAATATGTTAATAAAATCATATTATTTTAATAACTTCAACTGCAGTTTTCTACACAAACTTTGTTTTCGTATGTGACATATACATACATATTTTACATGCTGCACAAAGTTTAGCAAACATGTTCGCAATGCTGAAAACATGCTTCGAAGTTTACGCAAAGTTCTTGCAGCGCACAACTTGTGCACAGCTCTCCGGCATATTAAGCATGCTACGGTAATGTATAAAACAATAACGTTACTTTACAGCTGTATTCGGTATTTAATATATTGCGTTTTCCAAACTTAATGAATGGAAAATAGCTTTTATTTCGCGGTCGCCTGAATATTTTAGTTATGATAGTGGGTTTACACTGCCAAAAACATTCACATAAAAAATATTGTCATCTTAGTTTTTTCAGAAATAAAGATAGAGTTAAAGCTTGTCCTCGACACGATTTTACGCCAGTGGAAAACCAAGGTAAAAATAAATATATGTAGTTTAGAATATGATTTATAGGAGTAACATAACTTTAGGATTACAGGGACACTGTCTGGGTTTAAGCTACGGCCAATGTTTGACCCTGAACGACGGCCCCTGTTTGTCCCTGATGCGGTGTCGAAAAATATGCTACGTTAAATTTTATCTTAAATGTTCCCGTATGTGTTTAGATATGTCACGGTAATGTGGGCATCGACAATAGGACATATGTTATTTCCTATGTACTATGAAAACTCTTCCAAATACTCACCGACATCCTGTGCTCCCGAACCTTCTTCGCCTGAACCTTCCGCATCATAAGCTGCGTCATCGTCGGTGTAGCTGCGGCCGGAACCTGAACCCTCGTCCCCAGCCTCGTCACCTTGCATGAACGCTTCAGCTGCCGGGGCACTGCCCCATGTGTGGGAGACTAGCAACTGTTGGAATAAGGTTTACTTTTAACGTCTCTTATTATATGTATCGCTGAAGCTAATGAGAGAAAAAAATGTAAAAACAAATTGCTCGAGAAATGCCGATGATAAAATGCCGTATGCTCATTATCCTTATGTCATACAAAAACATTCGATAGACAAGGTGACAAAAACCACGAATGTAAAAGACATGCAAGAGCGACACATCATCCAGAGTCGTTAGTTTGATATAATTCACAAACAGGTTTACGCCTTATTATATCATGATATCACCAACCACAAAAAACTAATTTATTTTCCCGCAGCTGTAAACTTGACGAGATTTAATAGTTGGAAGATATTGGCTAAATCCAATTACTGACCCCACGTCTACTATAAGCGGAAGCTATAGTGTTACTTTGTTTAAGCCAAAATAATTTACATTTATCCAACACTCAAAATAAGTTGGTTTGTTGGTCACAACTAATTTTAAAAAGATTCTTTATTATGCAGTATAGCACACCGAGTGAGTAAGGAAGTAAAGGTATCCGTTTGATATTTTGGTACAAACCTGTCTAGCTTGTCGCAATTTGTCTCCCAATGCAGCTACTCGTAAGTCCTGCTTCACGCCGGCAGTTATCTCGGGATTGTATTTCTGATCGCTATTCGACGCTGAAGCCACCAATGGTTTCGTATATCTGCATAAGTTCAAAAGTATTTAGGAACCATCTACACTAAACATGTACATAATGAATACTATTACTCCGATGGAGGTTAATTTATACATTACAGATTTTCCTTTATATGTATCAACTGTTAATTAACTTTTAAATTCGTCGTCAGTGATAGAACAAATAACTTACTCTCCAACAGTTTCGCCGTTCCAGCATTCCGTGTTCCCTTCGTTAGCGAATTCTGGTTCATCGCACAGCTTATCAGCTAAGCCGGAGAAGAGTTTCTTGCTGGCGGCCAGGGTGGCGGCAAACTGCAGGAGCTCTGTGTCGGGAGGTGGGGCCCGCAAGGCGTCTCGTCTAGCCGCTCCTGGCGTAGGAGTTGGCGCTGTGAGACCGGATATTTCTAACGTAGTCGGTGATCCACATTCTTGACGGACCTACAGACAAAAAAGAATAGATGTATATTTCCTCTGTAGTTACTTAAAGTAATATTAGTATTATTATTTATCGGTTTTATAATGATTCTTCTAATAGACGATAGCTTGTTAGGAAATTTTCTGGATTGCACTCTTCGTAAAAAAATTACTCGAAAATATTTTTTCCTGTGTGGATTTATGGATTTCAATCGTAAGTTTGATCAAATTTGCTACTTTTGCTTATTGTCAGTCAATTCTAGCCGCGGATTTTTATAGATACGTGACGTGAATATTGAAAAAATATATATTTTTTTAGCAAAATAGACATTTGAAGTGTAGAACATAAACTTTTGTTCTTATTTCCTTTAATCATTGCCGGTGGTTTTCGTACATATTCTGAAACTTGAAACAGTTTTATTTATTTGGTTGTATGAAGTATTTCTATCGTTATGGTGTTAAATGTAGTATGAAGTTTAAATCCCGGTATTGAGGTTAAAGTTTAGAGAGTTTTTTTTAGTAACGAATGGAATGTTTAAAGTTTTTTGAAACAATCCATTTTTAAATTCAATCCAAAAATTAATAGATTGAAGTTTGAGATTGTTCATTATCCATTGACAACTCGAAACAATGCTATCTTTCTGAAAATCAATTGAGTTATTGCGTTGGACAGAGGACTCGATTAATATTGTAGTCGTGTCGATGATTAACTAACGAGCGGTAAGTGCAGTGATTTGTTGGCGTGAGCGTGCTGCGGGGAACGCGAATATTATCAGTGCGAGATCGGTATTCGTGCGGAAATAGCACACGCCCGTACCCGCGCCAGCTACTCTACCACGCTACTAATATTGCCAGCTTTATATTTAAATTTACTTAATACTTGTAGTAAAACTACAATTAATTGGAAGAGTACAAAATGTTAAATTTAATTTCAATGTTATATTTTCTTACATTAAGATAGTAAACAAGTATACCAGAATGCAAGATAGTTTGCAACTAATGTATTACCTAAAGTCAGTTACGTTCATTCAATTTATTCGAGCAGAATAAAGGTAGTACACCAAAGATATTTTTGTTATTAAGATGAAAAGTTTGTTACCAGTGTTTATGTTTGTATTTTCAAGATCAAAAGTCTATTTGCATTTAGCGAAAACTCGCTATGATGAGAATAGAGGAGATATATTTACTATTGGTTCTTTAATTAATTAAACCTAGTGTCTAATGAGTTTTTATATTTTGTTATA
>JWHW01010750.1:22981-44875 GCA_000931545.1 Papilio glaucus
AATTTAATTTCAATGGTTTACTATCTTAATGTAAGGAAATATATTCCTTACATTAAGATAGTAAACAAGTGTACCAGAATGCAAGATAGTTTGCAACTAATGTATTACCTAAAGTCAGCTACGTTCATTCAATTTATTCGAGCAAAATAAGGTAGTAGACACAAAGATGTTTTTGTTATTAAGATGAAAAGATTGTTACCAGTGTTTATGTTTGTGATTACCTTTATTATTTCCAAGATCTAAAGCCTACTTGAATTTAGCGAAAACTCGCTATGATGAGAAAGGGAGGAGATATATTTACTATTGGTTCTTGAATAAATTAAACCTAAGTTAAATGAATTAAACCTTATTAGAACACGTGCTTTGTTTTTAATACAAGGGGCTTAAAAACAGACTGACCAGTTCTTCAAATTACACTTTTTAATATAACATCTTTCATATACATTCCCTTATAGTTGTATATATTTGCAACTATTAGGTTCTATATCTATAGATACTTTCTATTTATTATTTGCATTATTCAATATTTAAGAAACAAATAAAAAATATTTTGTCTTGCGTGATTATTATAAAAAGAGAATACTTCTTAGATAATATAAAGTCGTTTCTACGTAAATGATATTGAACAATAACTATTAGTAACAAACGAAGCAGCTGTTTAAGCTCCTTAAGTCGTCAACTTCGTTTCGGAATTAACTTCGTTTTTAATAAGATGGAGCGGAAAAGGAAATATTTCTTTCTTTTATTCTTTGCACTTGTCTCAGATCTGCCTTAATTGTGACAACAGATTCTTTATATTATAGTTATTTAAATTGCGTAAATTTGTTCAGAACAAGTATTGAAGTGTAACATTGTTTTAATTTTTTCTTGCAATGTCTAATTTCCCTTCGGTATCTTTTAAACTAATTTAATGTCTTATATATTCATAAGGCATTAAATTAGTTAAACCGTTTTACGGATATATAATTTCATTAATTGTATTAAAATTTTGGGATCTTAATATATCCCAGTATTGATCAAATTCTTCTCCCTATCAATAAGGATATTAGTAGTCCTTCAGTTCTTGTGTAAAAACACTAAATGACATGTTACGTTAAAAACGTTTTATAGGTTCCAAGATTTTTATTTATTGGGTAACTTATTGAATAAGTTATCGTTTAATACAGGTTTTTTCGCGATATTTTTTTCTTCAGTTGAATAATTCAACTTATTGGATTTTTGGAGGGTTTTTATGTGTCACATTAAGTATTATTCAATTTAAAAACCTTAAGTCCAGTCTATACTAAAAAACATGCTTTTATTGAATGCCATTCTTGTTTAATTTTTTATAATTTAGAATCATATTTCTATCAACTTTTATGTCAATTTAATAGACATTAAGCCATATCTTAAAGCTTGGGGTGTAACACGGAGAAACGATTAAACTTGCAACACATAAAAACTAATAAATATAACAAGCGCATACCATTTTTAACTTAGATATTTTCATAATTTTTTTAATGTTAAACAATGTCTAGCAAATTTTCCAGCCTATTTAAGGTAATAAGGAGAGGAATTAGCTGGCAACACTGGCACCGTGTGAACGCCCGCAGCGACTCGCGACACACGCAAATAAACTACAAAGAGCACCCGGCCCTGCGTCCGACGCAAATAGTCGCATGGTTTCTAGTGCAATATAGCTACTAATGTAATTATCATAAAAAGTGGCAGCGCCCTGCTTCTTTGATGAGTTCTTGACATTTTGTTATATAATTAGGTCCTTTGTAGAAAACTTCCGACGCTAATTACTTGGCCCAGAGGAAGTTCACGGTCGAGACGTGCGAGCTAAGTTTATTTTTGCACTTTCCATTCTTAATTACTGTCAGTTAAAGTTACTTTGAATAAAGTCGAGTCTCCCAGGCAATATTGTACGGGTAACATTTGTTTATTATACGGAATTAAATATTTTAGGAGTTAAACAAATGTCAAATGCTTTGCTAAAAATAAAATGAGTTATGATAGCTAGGCGGTTTGGTCCCTCGTTAAATTTGTAGACGAAGAATTGCAAACTTACATGCTTCATTTAATAAAATACTAATAATAATTGGCTTCACAACTAAGACAGCTGTCTTGAGATGAGATTGCAATAAGCTAAGCGTAGCTTATTCTATTGAGCTTTCATGTTGCGCCTAACTGTAGCTACGATTGCTATTAGGACTTTTGTAAGTTGTCTTATGCCAGCCAGAAATAGAGAAACTTGGAAAAGGTTGGAGGAGGCCTTTGTCAAAGGACACACAGAAGCAGATGAAGAATATTAAATTAAAAAAAAAGTCTTTGGTAATTTGTAAATATTCTTCTGAAACGGCTGTAAAATAAAAAAAAGTTATCTTATGAATCTGATTAAACTATTAATTAGCTATTATTAACAGTGTTAGAGCCGCAATAATGTCGAGCTGCCGGCTGGACCGGGGAAATAAAACAACCTCAAAGAAGAGAGGCGTGAAGTAGAAGTGCTTCTGCGTTTCGTCTGATAAGTGAGGTGCCGGGATCCGGATTCTACTCCTCTTTCTATTCCCATCTTTTTGTAATAAGGAAAAGATGGGAAGGGGAGGTGGATTTGAGGTGAGTTGGAATTAAATATCCTCCTATCTGATCTGCAACATATTAGCTTGTTGCAAACGCCTATTGGTAACGGTCACTTGATATCGGGTGAACCGTTTGCTCATTTGCCACCTTCTTTCTATAAAAAAATATAATTGTGTTCCAGCTCAGTGGTTAAGCTTCTTATGTACGATCTGACAACTGTCAGATCTAACTAGAAATTCGAATCTTTGCTAGTCTTTACCAATCAGTTTCCGCCTTTTCGGCTTCGTATATACGAAATATCATTTGTTCAATTTTGTACCCGATGTATAGTGCTCTTTCAAAACGGTGATCTTTATATGACTTCTGGTAACATTTTCTTTTGTTTTCATAAAACCATTATGGATATAAGTTCATCTAATCGCAAACTTCAATACAATCGATCCCCTTAAAATAACATCTTAATTCGAAATCAAATTAAAAATTAAGAGCTAAACAATTCAACTGAGATATTATCTCAATGTAAAAAAAAAAACAAGTTAAAGTACATGTTATCAAAAACACTCAAAGTTTAATACGTTTGATTCAGTTTATTTTTGTATAATCGCTTAAGATAACAAGTATTAAGAAGCCGACAGCTAAATACAATAAATACTAATTAGTGGCCAGTGTTTTGCATGAATGACCGGATTGTATCGCATTTGATAAAAAAGTTTATATTTTATGAAAACTTTTTGCTTATACAAAGAAAGCGTCGGGCTGCCGCAATTCCCCGACCAATAATTATAGAGGAAGACATAGATAATATATAGTGCATCAGGAATACGACACCGCAGGCGATGTTGTAATGGTTTGGTGCGAATGAACTTAAATTAAGATTGATGGTTTGCGATTATTATATTTAGTCAATTCCACGCATAGGTTTTGGTTATTACTTTTCGAATAAAAAAAACAACATATTAAAACTATACTTCGAATATTTCAGGTATTATTCCGCACGTGTCTGAAATTATTACGCAATAATTTAGAGAAGGTTATGATACATAATTCTATATCTAATAAGGATATGATAGACACAGGAGCTAAGAGCTTGACGACGACGCTTGACTTGGTTATCAACTGTCATAAACATACACATTTTAAACAGTGGTAGAGCCCGCAACACTAACTTCGCTTGCACGAATGGGCTGGCTCGACCGGTGAAATACCATGACCTCACTGAAGACAGGAGTGAAGTAGAAGTATTCTGCTTTTCGTCTGATAAGTGAGCTGCCTCAGGCCTTATTCTACTCCTATCCCCTTCCCATCCATTTCTAATAAGGAAAGGATGGCAAGGGAGGAGGATTTGACCTGGGAGGGACTACTACTAATTCTTTTTTCTATTTATCGGAAAAGGAAATATTTTTTTTTGTTCGTTCCCTCCTCTGTCGATTAAAGGTAGGCAACGCATCTGCAACTCCTTAGGTTGTTGCAGATGCCTATGGGTGGCGGTAGCTTGGAATCGGGCGGACCGCTTGCTCGTTTGTCACTTTATATTATAAAAATTTTTTAGACATTTATTTACACTTAAGAATGAAGTATTGGATTTGAAAGAGGCTTATTTGTCATGCCACAATAAGGAATTTTATGCTTTCAAGTCGAGTTTTGATAAGACTAGCACATTGTAAAAGACCGGCCGGACGTTCTCTAATTGCTTTCCTTTGCAATTTATAAGGAAATCTTGAATGCTGTGATTGCAATACGCGATGGATAATTAATTATATCTAGGGCCTCTCCTACGCATGCTCGACGCGAACAATCAATTAAACTTCCTTTACGTACAATGACTAACGCCATTGTTCGCTGTTTAATTATATTAATTGTAACATCAGCCGGGCTTTGTTCGTGTCCTTGATGAGTCACGTGCATACATCACTTTATTATCCGGATGTTTGACATTCAAAAATTAAGAGAATCGTCTCGTTAAGTCACGGAGACAGTGATGAATGCGGTTATTTAAGTAAGGTGATGGAGGTCAGGGCACGCTATAATACAGACAGTTTGGTTGGTTTTATTGAAATTATTTTATTTGGGGTTCATGGTTTTAACGAAAACCTGACATGGTGATCTTAGGTACTAATTTATTAACAAGATAAATGTCCAAAGTTCTCTTCTTTTGGTACTAGTTCCGGATTTTTTTCCTGGATCTCGTTGAATGGTCTGAATCGGTCACATTTTGTATGAATCAACTATGTCATCATAAATTTAACTATACCAATAACTTGCCTATATACAATGGCACAATGGCAAATTAGCAAGACGGTAACGTGATAAGAACCACACGGCGCAAGACCCCTTCCCTCACTAACTTACTAATAACAGTATTTGAAAGAGCTACATCGAAATTTTACTAATAATAATGTGCGCGTGATTGTAATAATAATAATAATAGGTTAGTGTTTATTTATTTTCAATGTTTTGATTCCCACAAGAGATAGCATTCGGTATTTACGCTAAAAAACTATCTTGGCAATAGTTTGTATTGATTAATTCGTTCAAAATCCACAACAAAATAACGATAACTGCAAAACTATCATCACCCATGCAATGAATCGATTGACTACCAAAATAAACAAAAATAATGCGTGGGTGTTTGTTAAGTGACTATAATCAATACGTACGTGTATCGATAAGCTGCCGTCCGGACTTACGCAATGTCGATTAACGATTAACATAACTGCAATAATAGAATACTGTCAGTCTTGTGCGGACAGCGCCGTTAACTTCCGAAAATTTAACTAGCATAACTTGTGTTATTTAGTAGAAATGAACTCAGGTCCCATAATTCTTTTTACAAAATACTTTAAGATAAGGTAGGTTAACAAACCGAGGTTTACGATACTCAAAGCTAACAAAACAAACTAGTTGAAGTACATTATAAAAAGGGTAACCATTCGGAAAGATAGCTCCTGAAAGGAGAACATTTTAGAAATAAAGGGTATAGAAAACTCACGAATTTGAATTTGACATTAAATATAAAGTTTGTTTTGTTTTTATTCCTTTGAATTGTTTCTTTGAACTGTTTATCTCGGGTACTATCAATCGGTTTTGAATATTTATTTTTGCATTAAAAGCCCATTTATTACGAGCAGTAGAAGCTGGTGGCGAACGACACCGTGGGGCACAGTTAGTCTAACTCAAAGTTCCAAGTCTAAATTATTTCATTCAAAGTAAATTAAAACAATAACATTGCAGGTTTCGGTCTGCTATTGAAAAATAAATCTTTCGAAAATCAAAACAACACTTTGTTTTAATTTAAAATTTTGAACATAAAATAACTCTGGCGAATTTCTTTCATAAAATATTTTCTATCGTAAGAAACGGCACGAGTTTACTTTAAAAGGGGTAAAGTTCAAAATCGTTGTAGCTCGGATCCATTAAATGATATTAAAATAATAACAGAGGGAACATTCCAAGAGAATGTACACGCGATGCTGTTTAAGGCAGAGACTGTATTTACAATCTTACTTTGTTAAAACTATGGGGTAAGCAGTTTTTGTTTGGTTTTGTTCTTTACCATTACAATGTCACTGTAATTCACGATAGCTAAGTAATTGTGTGTTTGGTGATAGTAAGAAGCGTTTGCTACTTCTATCTACCCGCTATTTGGTTCAGATACTTGATACATTTACTTGTCTGCGTAGAGAATCCTACATTTATGCAAGACACGCTAAGCCAAAGTAAGCTACGCACGCGGGATCACACTTCAATGCAATTTAATTTAACCACAATTGTCCAGAGCAATATGATTGATCGTATGAATCTGAAGTCACCTTAGATTACATTAAAATCATCTTTACATAGAAACTTTCACTTCTACCGAACAATCGCTGCATACCTTCTCAATTCTATTCACAACATCCACTTTTAAGCCTTACTTTTCCCTTAAAACGCTATTTTTAATCCTGTAATTATTCAATGTCACGCCTAACATACTTCTTAAGGATCGCATCTCAACGGCATTAACTCGACTACTTACTACACTTCCATACATTAAAGTGGGGACTAGAACAGCATTGTGTATTGCCAGACGAGCCTTCATAGACATATGCTGACTCCTCACTACTGTACCTAAAGCCAGTTTCTTCTTTTATATTTGTATTGGAGAAGATATAATTCTCTTACAACGACTTCATTAACGCTTCGATTAAATTGGGTAACCATGTTACTTAATACTTTAGTCTATAGTTTTTATTTCGAAAACTTCTCAAGTTTCGTTGATTGTAAATCGCGTAGGCTCAGTGAGTCCACTAGCAAGCGCGTCGAGGAATGTTTGACCTTTATGGGCAATAATAAATTGTGCGCCGGTAACGAACGGCGTCTCCACGCGATCATTTGAACTCTGAATACTTGGAATTTACACAATGATGTCGCTATGATAATTTTATTGTTCAAAAGACAACCGGATGTCGGTTTATTGCCGGTATTAACGCGCTAAACTGTTTCGTGTCGGAGCAGGCACGTCGCTCTAATACCGTAGTTCGTGTCTATCCGTACTAATGCCGGTGTGGTGCATGCCTTAATTGCTTAATGATTTTATTTTTAAATTTATTATAGTAGTTATACGTTGTTCTGCTTAACTGGATAGTACACTTGCAGATTTTTAGGATTGAATCTTTGGTACAAGTGACACTTGTCCACGTAATGACGCAATAACGAATTCTTGAATTGCATAAAATAGAAATCGCTGAAAAGCATCAGACACAACCCTGATTATGAATATTTTCTCCTAAAAATAATAATAAGCACTAATGTGACGTCAACTTAATCGTCACTCGCCTACTACTGATCCTCGTTTTACAATCTTGTTAGCCTTTTTTTTCTTGACAACACACAAAATACTATTTATTCCGGCAGCGACGTCAATTTGCTATATGTACTTCAAAATTAGTTACAATTAAATATCATTAACCAATCGTTCGACAGTTAACATGAAGAATAGTTATTTTGGACTAACATAAAGTTCTTTTTCCCTCGCTAGTTGACAACAATAAATTAATGGCATTACATTTTAATAATTAATCAAATTGTAAAGAATGCTGTCTCCTTTAAATGTATAATACACTGAGAATATATATTAGACATCTTACACAGAGGGAACGACATGCAGGTGAATTAAAATAACGATAAAAATTCATTTCAATAAAATACAAAACAAGCCGCCGTTATAAATCTTGGAGTTCTTTCGACTGCATGAACCCATTTGTCCAATTAATTCGTCGTCGGTATAACGGCGGTAGCACACGTCTGAAGCAAGTTCCATTTCCGACTCAAAGTGAAGTCGTACAAAAATCATATTGTATTAATAAACACAACACCGAAAGGATTCGTGATAATAAATTACAATTAGTAATTTGCAACACACTTGTTTTCTTAACTAATAAAAAAACACAGTCAGTCATGAGAAACTCAAAACAGGCTCGACAATAGCTTAATAATAAATAATCAACAAAAAACCCTTGTATATTAACAATAAAATTCAAAATTGAATTCAAGAAAAATAAATGAAAAAAAGTTCGTCGAAACTGTTTCAAATTAAACAACTTCTGATCGCCTCGCCCGATCACACTTTTCGTAACGTTTTCGTAGAGTATTCACCAGCTACTCCCCAAGTCAAGCGTGCCTAAAGAAGTTTTAGCCTTTAGCTTAAAAAAATAGACGATCGCTAATTATTCTTATATTTCATAATAATTAATTAAGTAAAATTGCCACTTTTAATGAAAAAGTTGGCTTATTTCTTAGTCGATCACCGCTCTAAATATTTGTAGTACCAGCTAAGTTTAGCAGTTTTAAGTTAAGCTAAGTCTAGAAGTTTGCGCAACAAATGAAAGATGCCATGTCTTCATAATTGTCCTTATGTCGTGTCAAACTGTGAATATTAAGCAATGAAAAATACCCACTTGCCGATGTGATGTGATGCATCGCTTTCCAAATTCAAATATCTCAATAACAAAACGGTAGTCGCGGCCTGAACTTATCGCGGTTGTAAAAAAAGTATCTAAGTTCAATAAATAAGTGTGATGCGGCAATATATCAATAAATTGCGTCTCCGATTGGAGCCTACGAAAGTCCCGCCTGGCCACGCGTGGGCGTGGGTCATGACCCAAGGCACGAGCGGTCACTCTGCCCACGCGCACCGGTACATTGAATCAATGCGGCGCAAGATATACTTTGGATTTCGAGTTTTAAAATCCTTGTAAATAAATACATGTACAGATAGTTCACATCAACTTGACGCGCGCGCAATGTGTGCGCGTATGCTTGTATAGATTGAGTAGATGCGTGTGCATGATATCGGATGTTTGCACGACGCGACGCAGTTCTCAGGAGTTCAGTAATTACTCAGTAATTAAAACTAGGTCTGGACAGCCCACAAAAGTGATGTATAAAAAAAAGTTCGTTGAAACTGTTCCTAATACGTATGTCGCTGAATCATGTAGCTCACGCATGCTTGGCACGTTATTCACGCGAATCTATACGATTTTCCCCTACCAAATATCGTCTAACACGGCTAAAGAAGTTTTCACTTCAATAAAATATACAGTTAATTAAATATACACACACCCATTTCCATGTAAAATTATCTTAAATACAATAAAAGGATTAATACTGTGGAAAAAACTAAATTTCGTTACACATTTTAAACTTCTAAACTTAAGGTCGATAATAACAGGTGATATGCCTAGGAATACGTTTTGAGTCCCGTTCGTTTATAATAAGCACGGTATCTAGTTATTGTTACCAGTTTCATAAAATTTAATCTATGAACGGTTAACGTGTAAGAAAAGACAGGGCGATCTAAGTATATCGCATAGTCCTAAATGTAATTTCCCGCTACATCTTATGCCTTTCGCCTCTGTCATCATCCGCGAGGTGAAAGCTCACAGCGCGTGGGCAGGCGCCGGCGCACGCACTAACAACTTGTCGGAGTAAGAGACTGTCCTCGTAGCGGACTAACTTAGGAGCGTTATCGGTTCACTGAACATTAACTAAAGAAGTTTTAAAATTAAGGGTCGATTAAGAATTTAATTAATTGTCGATAATAATTAACATATTAAAAATAATAGATATATTTACATTTAATGATATAACTAAATTTGTTTTCGTGTCATCGACTTTTATAATGTTAAAATTTTGATACTTTAGTATATAATTATAGTGGACTGACTGAGTCATCTATGTACATCCGCCGTTTATATAACGGCAGTGCACGGCAACGGCTCCCCCGAGTATGGTTATGGTTTCCACGAACCCCCAATTTCATAATGGGCCGGCGGCACCCCTTTCTACTGTCGGACATGCTCTCTCTCTCCTAACGCCTCAACAGACGGAAGGGAGTGCTTGAAAGTTTATAATGGACAATTTGTAAAATTCTAGTAAGTAATGTTCGGGGGTAGAGACAATTGAAGAAGTACAAAGAAAGTCGGGAAAAGTAGATATCTTCTTATAAATTTGTCCCACGTTAGTCTTTGCGTCAGGCTAAGATCGGTTCATAAGATATCCGGTCGACTTGCATTGATCTTCTCGTATTTAGAAAAACTACGAAAATATACGTACTATGTTAATACTTTTCGTCACTTTAATCTCGAGACAGTATCTGGAGTATCTTACAATATTCAGAATTCAAAACGGACTAACGAGGAATTGTCTGAACTCAAATAGCTCTGAGCAGAGATAATATAAGGAAGCTGCATCAGTGGAGACTCGTTATGACATCTTGACACGGTTCCATTGGCGAGAGAGAGTCTTTGCGAAGGTGCGCAAAAAGGAACTTTTCTTTAAAGGAAGGGAAGGAAGGGGACCCCCCCCCCCTTCCTCCTCTTGAATCAAGATATTAACGTTTGTACTACAGTTAAAAATGTCTGTTACAGTTAATAAACGTATAAAGTAGTTAATATTAATGTGTTAGTATTTTTTGTCGAGTCAAGTTACCTTTTATTTGTATTGACATCGGTTCTTATTACCGGCCATAGTATATATAACTCTAACAGGGTTCTTTTGACGAACTTTATATTTTTTCTGATAGCCCAAAGCCAAATGAACTATATCTTATTTTAATAAATTTTAAAATAAAAATGTCGAAGTCGCATCACATTATCGAATATTAAATGAGGGTCTTCAAATTATGAATCAGAGATAAACTAGCCAACCAATAATTTACAGACAGTTCGTTTGTTTGCATCAATTAGATTTCATGTTTAAACATAAACAGTGATTTATTCAAGTTGAATACATTTTAATAAATCGGTGTTTTTCCCCGAAAATAAATTGGTTTTCGACATTCATTAATACTTCAGAATTTGATTACTTCTGAGGCGTTATTAAATGGGGAACGAAGAAAAAAAAAAGAACTGAGCGTAACGGATCCATTTTCCATTATTTTAAAGGCTGAGAATCTAAAATTTATTCACAAAGTTTCTGAGATGAAAGTAAATTGAATTCGGGCCGATAGAACGCGGCCGCAGAACTCGAACCAATGCTTTTACTATGAAAATTGAAAGTCAACATTTCTCTAGATTTCTGATTTTCAACTTTAGAATTTAAAGTAAGTTGTTAAAACTTAGAAGTGTAAGTGTAACCGAAAGCTTCGTAAAGTTATTTAATTTTAAAGTTATCACGGATTTTTTTAACAAATGCGATTATCTTGAAGAATAGGTATACTGTAATAAAATCACTGGGTTAATTAAAGATAAACTTAACGCTCCAACAATTTATACAATTGATGGCGCGTATTTGATTTATACAATTGAAATAAAAAAGGGGATTGCGTAAAATCATAAAAGTTAACATTAACTTTGTAAATTGAATAGACCCGAGATCTGGTGGTTTCTTTATACATCTGTTTTGCTTCCTCCATATTAACTCACATTGGCATCCTTTATCTGTCATGTTTTATTTAGGTCATGTCTTGAGACATAATAAATATGACCTTCTCCAGCTTATTATTATGGACAAAATCGTAGGAAAACGACGCGCAGACGTAGAAAGAAATCGTGGTTGCGAAACATCAGGGAGTGGACCAGTATTGCCAGCGTAGAAAATCTTGGCACATGTTAGGAATAAGTTCGGTGAGCTTACGGCCAACCTCCAGTAATGGAGAGGCACTCACAGAGAGAGAGAGAGAGATCTGTCATGTTATGTCATTTATTTTGTTTGACTTTATCTTCATTCTTTATCCGCATGTAATCCTAAATTAGAGTTAGGTTCATTTACAAATATAGATTTCCAGCGACACACTGCACCATACACGAATCTAGAGTTCATTCATTCAAACCATTTACGTAACAACGAATGGGACGGTTCCTAATAACGGAAGCGACGTCCTTGGAGACTGAATGACATAACCATTTAGTGACACTGTCATTACCTATGAGTCAACGGGATGTCTGTGTTTTGTCTGGCCATTAACTACATACTTATATAATTTGCTTCGTTTTTGCTTATATTACTTGAGGATAAATGTTGGCGTTTTATGGACATATCAATGGTTTATTATTGTATATACATCCTAACGTTTTGATTGTATCAAATTTGTTAATTTTTAAAATGTGAGTAAAGTAAGCGTGAAACTAGTGCGTACAATAGTTACATAACAGTTTATTCATTATTAAAAGTTTTTCTTGTTCTGTTTAATGTGAAAAGAAGTTGAAATGGTTAACTTTATTCAAGATTGGTCTGAGTAAAATTACGTTAAAAACTTTAATAAAACACCAAGACTCGAGTCTCAGTTAACTAGGTTAATTAGTTGAGGACGTCTTAAGTCATTTCATAAATTTTAATTGCTTTTAAATAAATAGAAAAAATGTGGACGAGTAAACGACAACTTAGCTCTTTAATATAAATAATCAAATCAATAAAAACTTATGCTCATAAGGGTAAAGGTAGGCAGAGATTATGAATTCACATCTAGCACTGTCATCGACAATTTAGCGAACATCAACTCATACAAATGTGTTGACACGCCTGTTACCGCCGCACATATTGACAAGCGTTATTGCTAGCTAGCGATAGAATATCGACATCGAAGTTCGTTACGGAATCGCTTCGGAGCGAATGTACTTCGTCTAGGGCCTCTGGTGAGTTTGTAGGCCATCCCTTATCAACAAAGCCACGCAGTTTTGCACATGCTCAAACAAACGAAGCCCTTTTTCGTTACGCTATTTCTAGTAGTTCTCACATAAATTAGTTTTCATATAAATTCTTCCCAATACCATCCCACAATAATATACAACGATAGTACATATAAATTAGCTGTAACTAATAATTTATTAAAACAGTTCCATGCAAATATCTCGTCCAATAGTCGTAAAGTAAGCTAAGCTGGGTGTTTACGATATCCATTGGTTGCTCTGGCTGCTCAGAATAATCTACGGCTTTACGAGCCTTTCTATTTACGCAGACCCCAATACAATTTTACAAGTTTATTAACTGTGGCCGTATAAGTTATTACACGGGTGGCAATTATTTGTGAGCCTGCCACATTTAAAGATACTTCAGATTCTCGCGGAAATAAGCGAAATATTACTTGATAATTCATCATCATTCTGATCATTTAATAGTCTACTCATACCTGGATATACATTTTTTAAATCATACAAAGACTTGGAATGAAGTGGGTAAATAGAGAAGGTCCTATCGTGTGTGCAGTACGGTAGTATTTGTCTAATATCTTCAAGCATAAGCTTCTCGATCAATCATACAATTATTTTCTACGCGTCTCTCAACTAACTATAATGTATGAGCGCCCTGTTCAGATGAGCACGTTGCTCATGACGTCATGCCCTACCCTGCTGAATGTTGACATTTTTTCATAGGAGAAGGTGGCAAACGAATTTACGGTTCACCTCACATTAAGTGACCGCTACCCATCAGAAGAAACACAGAAATACTTTTACTTCAGGCCTGTCTTTTCTAAGGTCGTGGTATTTCACCAGTCGAGGTGGCCTATTCGTGCGACAAATGTTGTTGCGTGCTCTACCACTGTTGGCAACAATCAGCAGACAGATATGTCAGATGCATTCGCCAACCTTTTTTTTTTAGTAAAGAGAGGATTGAATATGCTAATTACGCTGAACGTTGGATTAAAACTAATTTTACGGATTTTATTGCGTTTATTTTAAGTTTTTTGGTTTCCGACGTCTCGAGTATTTTACAGCGCTCATGGTCACGGGAGGTGTCAGACCTCCCAATGTCAAAAGTTCCTGGCGAAGTACACATTTAATTATAACATGTTTTCGAATTATATATGTATTAGTATTGTTTTTTGAGCTATTTTTGTTACGATGTTTGAAGTAAGACGTAAGGTTAAAATGCAACAAGGGTTGATAATTTTTGCATCAACTCATTTAAGTTCAACTAATAACGTAAATCGAACTTAATACACAAAAATAAAAATGCTTGGAACATATTAGTTATTAAAAACAAAACACCTGTGAACAGCCGACGCCCACGTGTGACCTATGCTGTCGCAATATCATTGTTTGACTCATTCAATCCACTTTACGATCCGTAATACCGAGTGAAACTAATCTACGAATAGGCTTTCGACTTTACGACATTTCGATGGACCGCAAAGTAAATGTGTACTTTTATTACCAGGAGAGCTGAATGCAAATGCTGTAATACACCGTAAAGGTGATAACCGGAAAATAATTGAATTGTATCACTAAATGGAATTCGAAACGTATGTGGCACGAAGCCAAACCGTGGGGCACTGCTCACCACTACATAACTTTATATTCCACGTTGACGTGTACTGCGAAACTTTAGTAGTGCGATTCCGATGAGATACCGTGGTACGGGGCGCGCGGTTCGATGAACTTAAAGGCGATTTAATGCTAAAATAGCGTGTGAAATGCGCAACTTCTATTAACTGCCAGTACGGCAGTATATCAAACAAAATTATAGCGAGTCATTGTGAGAGGCGGTAACTTAGCGGACTAGAAAATTATCTTGTTCAGCAGAAGCGGAGCACCTGTCAATATATCTTGTGTGACTTAAACCTTTCTAGAAGCTGAGGCGGTTTGGATTTAAATGATGGATGTGGGTATGAATTATTTGATGGCTAAATTTATAACTTTGTTTACGGTTTCATAATAAAAGTAATCATAGGATCGTATAACTTTAATTGACAGTCAGAAGTGGGTGAGTAATTTAAGTTTTCTGACTCTACTTTTCTAACTTATCAAATACAAATCGACGAACCTTTTTCTCCAGCACCGCGTGGTTCTCTAGAGCGTGCATGATAGCTTCGGAGACTCGGGCGTCGAGTGCTCGTAGCGCGGCGTCGGCGTCGGCGCGGGTCACGCGCTCCACGCCTTCCACGTAGCCCGCCCACGGCGCCTCCAGCTCAGCCACCAGCGACCCGATGCACCTGTATCACAATTAACAACTAATTATGCCACATATAAAAGACTGTTCTGTCTGTTCAAAGTTGAAAGAGGGGATCAAATATAGCGTAAGGGACTTGGAGTTCCGGTAGTGAACTACCACAGGCTGATGGTACATTTTATTGTTTTCCTGAAGGTAGCAGAAAGTAAATATCGTCTAGTTGTATAAACTTGCACTAATCGTGCTGTAAAAATAATACTGACGTTAGTATTAAATTGTAAGCAATATAACGTTTCTTTGAAAGGTCCCAAGACCGTGCCTCGTTAAAGCTGCAGCGAGTTCGTGATCGGGCCGCAGACTGTAGGCCGCACAGCGGGGCGTCGCGGTAATGTTCTCATAAACTTGTATGCACATTATATTACGTCTAGCGGCGTTTCTATGAACAGACTACAGAAGTAGCAGGTACAAAATTGTATATTCAAAATAATTAACTATGACTTTATTGGTGTACCGCTTATCTTCGAACGTTTGGCTTCTGATGAAGAATTTAATATTTTTTGTATTAAAAATATTTGAAGCTTTTTTGTATTTATATTTTTTTATGTAAGTATATTTTTATGCGGTTTGAGCGATCGACTTTCTAACGCGACCTCCAGGAGTATCTCATTTTTTGATTCCTAAGAATAAGCGAAGTGTGTCGCTCATTTTTAATATAATGTTTTACTTACAAATTTAATTTACATATATGTAATGCCTTTAAGCGAGCAATTCTTGTATGTCACCATACCTTTATTCAATATACCTGTATATAATCTGAACCTGGGAAACTGGGTCCGTGGGCAATAAATCAATCTAGCTAGGATTCATAGAGAGTAAATAAAATGAAATAAACAACACCGCTCTCTGCTGATAAACATATATTTTATCGTACTCAAGTTATAAGGTACGTTCTTGACATATAGTGTCTTATCTAATTTGTAACGAGAATTCCAAAAAGAAGAATTCCAATTGAAATGGCCTAATCAAGATTTTGAGTAACATAACCATGCAGTTTAGAGTGCAAAACTCAACAACATTTATGTAAAAAGCCCCAGAACAGTCCGCATACTAACTCTAATTGTCTTACGAATTAATCTAGACCAGGACAAGAACTCCCCCGAGTTCTTATTTATGTAATTCACTTGCGCAGTCTCGTGTAACTTTTTCTTGCATCTTGTAAGAAGCCTGCAAGCCTGTGCAAGTTTCAAGAAAGCAATTGAAATAGTTTCAACTCTATATTTATACGGGTAATTTTATTTCCAATGTTTAGACTGTTTAATAAAATGGAAAAGTTAAGAAGCAAAAGGTTAGCATGGTATGGTCATGTTATGAGAAGGGAAGAATGGCATGTGACAAAGAGAGTTTTAGATATGAATGTAGAGGGATATATCGGTAGGGGTAGGCCTAAGAAAAGATGGATGGATTGCCTGAAGGTTATATGATCAAGATGGGAGTGACAACTGAAATGACGGACGATAGATTGATGTGGAAATCGAAAACCAGTTATGCCGACACCATATAAAGCGGGAAAAGGGGAGGAAGATGATGATGAGACTGATCTAGGATAAATATAGCATTACTGTATGTTAAACTTAATGTAAAACTCTTCGTTTTAAAACCGAACCGGTTCACTGGATCTCCTCAATGCTACTAACACGATCGTGTCACGCTACACTAAGGTTGGGATTATACTAATCAATTGTGTCATAATATTTTGTGAGTGGCGCCACGAACATGAAATCCTTAGGTAACAGAATCCTGAATGAATCTACGTTATCCATGTACATATACGCGCAACGATCAGATAAATTGTTGGAGAGTTAATGGTGGTTCCCTTTATGGGGGAAAAGAAAACGTATGTGAGAGACAAGAAAAAAGCTAAAGTGATTGGAGATAGAATTGTGTAACCTCGATCTCACTTCTTATAGAATTGCATCATAATTTTCTCACAAAACACACCAATTCACACTTGGCAAGATATATTTTAATCTATCTTTTGAAGTGTGAATTGGTGTTATGATATTAAAATGTAAACGACCGGTCTAAATAATATATGCTTACAATCAACAAATATTAATAGTTAACATTTTTGTAATGGTTTTTCCACTTACCCCCGCGCTATGTTCAAGCAATAGTGCTGGCAGGGGCTGACGTCATATCCCTTGCAGTGCGCGCAGCCTGCAGCTATGAGGATCTTGTTTTGGCACTCCTCGTTGCTGTTCACCACGAGCTGCTCGCTGGCCGTCAACGCGCTAGCGCCAACAGTCAGCACTTGCAGGAGAACTCGAGCCGCTTCCATCGATCGTGACAATGAGGCACCAAGCTAAAAATAACTTTCATATTACTTATTTGTTGACTTACAATTATATTTCATACTATAGATATAATTTACTCATATAAAATAACCGCTTAAATAGCAGCAGCAACATTCACACATGTCAGATGGTGTAAAAAGGACAGCGTAATTAAAATAATAAGAAAAAGAAGACAGCTTGCGTAAATCACTTACGTGTAAAATTAATGACGTAAGCTAAAGAAGAAGCATCCCAATTGGGACGCTTTCGAGTCTTTACTTTTCGACCGCTAATAGCAGATCTGCTACTTTTTGTATTATAATATCAGTCTTGACCAAATAATATAAATTTTTTGTTAAATTTAGGTCACATTTAGTTATAGCTATTTGTTAATTTCAAAGCATGTCACAAATAAACATGATATCTAAATAGATTCAAAAGTTTCAAAATGATATATTTATTTATGTTTACATCTGTTGGTATTTGGGACGCGGCGAATAAGTGGCAAACTTAGTCGTATTTTTTATATAAATAATATCAGTGGATATGAAAATTCTTTTAAAATTACCAGTACCATGGCCTACATTAAAACACGATACAAGAACATTTCATACAAAACGTTTAGCTTACATTGAAATTATTATTATTATTATTACCTCTGAACGCATTCCAGTTCCAGTATACAATTCTGTTCTCAATGAGGAAGGACAATAAAAAAATGTTAACATTAATGCCTAATAAGAATATGGTGAATGGCTCGTACCTCGTATGGTTAATATACATATTAAATAAAAATATGCCTGTAAGAAACAAAACATTAAAAAATTACCTGTTGCGGTACTTCGCCAAAAGGTTTAACGGCATCGTACGCGTCCTGCAAGCATGCTTCATACTCGGGTGTAAACTGTTTCGCGTCTAACTTCAAGATGTTCTGATACGCTACGGGGAATACGTCTCGGAAGAACCTCCTCGTGCTCGCCGCCAGGTCTTTCGGCGGCGAGGAGATCAGGTCGACAGTCGCCTCGCGTTCGTTATTCGACCGCAGGAGGATCCGTATGTCGTCATAGAGTGTAGCCAGAGGAACTTTTGCTCGGGTCGCGTGTACTCGGTATAGTTGCAGGAAGAGCACAGAGGTCTTGTTTTGCGACTGATGTGAGAGCGCCGTTAGATGTTCTGCAGACAAAAGAGACTACACTTTATATCTTTAGGCAAGGTAACACTTCTTTTGTAGAAGTTAAACGAACCCTTCCGGCTCTGCATTCCTTTCGATCTTATTTCGAATAAAATGGCCTACAAAAGATGATAGTGTGAATTAATTCAGGTCATAAGACCCACTTAATGAGAGTAAAGGAAAATGCATGCCGCAAAAGTGAATAACTAATCTAGGCGACTTTGACGATATACTAAAAGGACGGCAATAAAAATATCCGAAGAGTATTCATTCATAAATGATGTTATAGAAGATTAAAAGATGTATCCAGACTGTATATGGAAAAATAATCTGTTGTCTCTGCCTACTTCTCTGTTTCACAGCCTCAAATGATATCATTATTTATTGCAATCCTACAATCCAGGCAACACATTAACAGAAATAAAAGTCTTTCATTGAAGCAATAAAATTTAAAATAGAATAACGTTAGGATGTTATAACATACTTAAAATGTCGACACATCGTAATTGATGTTTAAAAGCTTCGTCAATCGTTTAATCCAATCGAGATGGCTCGTTATAAATTCCTAACAAAGCTTTTAAATCAATACGAAGCGATGTGTTTGTGAAATGAATTTATTTCTAATATTAACAGAGACGCGAGCAAACATGCGTTTGTATAAACATAACATTTATCTGATTTAAGTCTACATCTAGCCATCCTCCATGTCTGTGTTATCGCTGGCTGCGCGACGGGTACGGATTAACGCCGCTCGGCATTCCGATGCCGGGGAAAATTATTTTATGTTGAATATGTAAGAGTAGTCCGATTAGTACGTAGCTGTTTTATCTTAAAGTACAATAATGTCCCACGCAACAATGTGAAGAGAACGCTCAATTGTACTGCAAAATTTAAATATGACAGTGTAATACAATAAGTGACAATTGATAATGGAATTTCTTTTTACTGAAATATGTTTCGCCAGTCAATTCATATCTTGTTTGTCAAGTCGTATTATATATTCAAGTAATGAATATGAAGAAGTAAACTCGTTGTAAGACAAGCAATGAAGTTCATACTCCCGAAGACAATAATTATGTTTTATCTTAATGTTTTCAGTTCGAATTCACGGTTAGAAAGTTCCATAAGTTTAAGTGTATATATGTAGCCACGCGTAATATATTCATCAAGGACTATTTCTAGGGCATTAATATTAGTACACCTGAAATACTTTAATTATTATTTTACAGCTCTCAACTCTTATATGTTGTATTTGTATACAGAAGTATGCTCCACTTAACTTAATCTATCATATATATCTATCATATCATATATATCTTCTTACCTATAAATAACTACGAAAATTAAACATAAACAAAACGTTTATGTTTTGAATGGAATGGAATGGAAAAAATGGAAGGAAAGGAAAACATGGAATTCCAACCTATTAATTAAGGTAGAACAAGAATTTTCATTACCAAGAACTTAGGATTATAGTAAACAAGCGACATTACGTGGTCGTCAAATACCGAGGGTGTTATAAAACGTGTTATTAAGTCCATCGCTACCTCTAACAACGCCGCGCAACATTTAATCGTCTATTTAATTAAAAAAGACACCACATTCACGTTATCTGTATAATCTGTGTGAACATTTTTATATGTGTTATATAAAATAAAATGCTACAGGCTTCTAAATATTTACGAGCGTTGCGAGGGCGGCCGTTTGATGTATGAGTCTCTTTAGATGCTCTTCAGTGAGTTGAATGTTGTCGGGTATTCAGAGGCTTAACGCAAAGCCCGAGTGGTAAGTACGAATGTTCATTCCATTCAGCCTTAAATATTATAAAACTCAACTACACACGTCCCCCGCTACGTCCTTACAAACGAGTACACACTTGTTATTTTACAAATGCCTGTTTAAAATCCGCATTCATGTTTCTCTTGTAAGAATCATCACGTGCTCAAGATTATGTTTATTTTACATTGTTTTTGTGGTGGAAAAAGTAAGATTATGCGCACTTTATTTGCACAAAAATAGGGTTTTTGTGACTATCGAACTCTGAATCTGAACTTACCATGTTCAAATAATATAAAAACACTAAGAACTTCAACTATTTTTTAACAAAATTTTGTTAGGTTTAACACTTTATAATTTATTGCCATTAAAATATTTCAATCAATATAATACTTTTAATATATTCCGGAATACTTCATAAAAATGAATGATCATCAGGCACCACTTTAAAACAATGTTTACTAAATGTACAGGTAATTTAATATTAGCGTCCGTTAAAAAAAAACTTTTTCGTGAAATACGTTTTACTAATACATGTGCTATCGTATAATCCATCCATCCATCTTTACCACGAATCAACGATTTCCAGCTTGCAGTAAAAACAAATTAAATTAAATATTCGTTGTTACGATATTATGCGAAATATACGTAGTGGTCAACTGGTATTGTACGCAGTGTGAGAGGCCGTGTGGAGGCCTGTTTGCTAAGCGCAATAACTATGCAGCTATCCCGCGGTGAGAGCTAGAAGTGCAAAGTAGTTTTGCGGGAGTTAAGCGTCTTACAGCTTACCGACTTTCGCCAACAGCGCTGGCCTCGTAATATCGATTGTCGCTTATGACTTGACCTTCAAGAAAGCGCACGAATATACAGTGCCTATATCTGTACTATTAATAATACAGTGAAAGTAGAGACATTGATTTGTGTTCCTTAACTTCTCAAGACTCAACTTGGCGTTTAGTGATGGTTAAAACACAAGTGATTTTATATTTCTTGTATAGGTTTTTGATTTAAATTAAATTTGTTGGGAAAAGTTTTATACTATCGCTAGTATTGAAATTTGTATCATTTTAGGTATACCTACTTTATGTTTCAGATTATCATTATAATTATAATATTACACGACGGCGCGACAGGATGTTACAGGATGTTCATAGTACACAGGAATTTTGTATTTAATTTTCCACAGCATTTCTGTATACATTACAGATACAAATTAGAAAAAAAACGTCAATTCTTATCTATTTATAAATTCGTAGCGATCCGCCCCAGCTTCGCCGTTTCGCCTATTCACATATTGTGTTAATCCGATCGCTACCAAGCTTCACAAACATGATCACCCGCTAGGCCAATCTGAAATTTTATTGAAATCGGTCCAACTGTTTCGAAGTCTATAGGGAACATATATATATGTATATATACACATCCCCTTCAGCCACAAGCGAGAGATCTGTGCCAGCATCGCGCCAAATGGAAATCCAAAATCTATGTCTACCTGTCTGGGTTACGGGCGCGAGCGCGTAATTATTTATTTATTTACATCACCTTTTATGCTATTTTTTCTAAAGATACATTATTATACCGTACCGACTTTGCAAGGGTAGCACTTATTATTTTAATCCGATCGCTACCAAACTTCACAGCATTACCTAATAGGCCAGGCCAACCTGAAGATTTCCTGAAAAT
>JWHW01010750.1:45290-61680 GCA_000931545.1 Papilio glaucus
TTATGTTTATTTTACATTGTTTTTGTGGTAAAAAAGTAAGGCTATGCACACATTATTTGTACAAAAATAGGGTTTTTGAGACTATTAAACATGCGCTATCGTATAAGACCATTTTTATCACGAATCAACAACTTCCAGCTTGCAGTAAAAACAAATTAAATTAAATATTCGTTGTTACGATATTATGCGAAATATACGTAGTGGTCAACTGGTATTGTACGCAGTGTGAGAGGCCGTGTGGAGGCCTGTTTGCTAAGCGCAATAACTATGCAGCTATGATGCGGAGCGGTGAGAGCTAGAAGTGCAAAGTAGTTTTGCGGGAGTTAAGCGTCTTACAGCTTACCGACTTTCGCCAACAGCGCCGGCCTCGTAATATCGATTGTCGCTTATGACTTGACCTTCAAGAAAGCGCACGAATATACAGTGCCTGTTACTGTACTATGAATAATACAGTGAAGGTAGAGACATTGATTTGTGTTCCTTAACTTCTCAAGACTTAACTTGGCGTTTAATGATGGTTAAAACACAAGTGATTTTATATTTCTTGTATAGGTTTTTTATTTAAATTAAATTTGTTGGGAAAAGTTTTATACTATCGCTAGTATTGAAATTTGTATCATTTTAGGTATGCCTACTTTATGTTTCAGATTATCATTATAATATTACACGACGGCGCGACAGCATGTTACAGGATGTTCATAGTACACAGAAATTTTGTATTTAATTTTCCACAGCATTTCTGTATACATTACAGACACAAATTAGTTATTACAAAAAGTGAATTCTTATCTATTTATAAATTACTAGCGGTTCGCCCCGGTTTCGCCCGGGTAGCACCAAAACCGTCCCGTCTTTGCAAGGGTAGCACTCGTTATTTTGATCCGATCGCTACCAAACTTCACAGGAGTACCTAATAGGCCAGGCCAATCTGAAGATTACCTGAAAATTAGATTTTCAGTTCAATCAGATTCAGATTGGCCCATATTTTTTTGGACATTGGATCGGTCAAAATATAAAAAATAGACAGAGACCTGATTCAAACAACACACAAACCTCATAATGTATTAAACATGAGGTTATTTGAGACATATATGTGATACAGTACGCATGTAAACATACATTTACACTTACTGATAACACGCATCTCGTTCGTATTTCATATGACACATATGATAAGATTAATAACGTATAGAGCGATTTTTAGACAGCGCGCTTTTTGCTATATTTCAAAAATAAATCCCCGACAGTCGGCGCTCGCTACAGAGCGGGTGGCTGGTTCAATAAATAAAATGTCATTCGTCTTTCCAGTACCGGCCGGGACCTCCAGACGTCCTTCGTAGAGTCCGAGGGGAGCGAAACTTACTAGATGTAGCACGTCTCCCACAAAAGAGGAAATTAGGTTTCACTAGACCGGCAAAATTGAAACTAGATAATATATTTTTTTATATTTGGGTATATAAAATATCTGTAATATTTTAAGTTATTTAGCTTTTTTATTAGTTCCTAATTCAAGATATGATTTTATTGACTTATTCGGTTGCAGATGCAGCATATAAATGGGTCTGATGATGGCTTCTCGTGCGGAAGTAAATGTGCTTTTCATTTTTTGTTCAATACGATAAATATGCTTTTTACATAATGTATATGCAAATTGATATACATGCGATATATTATTCCATTTGATCAAAAGTTGAATCAATAAAAAATGAAGCGTATTTTAAGAACAAAGGCTTCTTTGGTCTATATCTACTTGTTACGTATAGCGCACGTCCTAAAAAATGAAGTGATCCGCTGCTCTGAATTATTTCTTAGACAGAAAGGCTCATTCAAGCAAGGCTTAAGCGCGACACACGTCCAAACAAGAAGCGTACTTGTCAACAAAGTTATTTACAGACTCCGTTCCTAAGTTCGCGACTCTGATATTTTATTTAACAATTGCTTCGCGCTTGTTACAAACTCTAAATGAGGGGATATAAACAGAGTAAATGGCTTAAATAAAAATGAAGATACCGTGGATATGTCTCATCTAAATCACTCTCAGCTACATATAACATAATAGATGGCCTGCACTGAACCTGAGGAAATCTACGAGGAAACACAATACAAGTTAACGGTATTTCTAAATTTTAATGACATGTCTAAGCTTCTGTACCTAAATGTAAAGCGGAAACTAAAAGTTATTTGTTGATCGGATTCTAATATTACTCTTGAAATCAAAATGAAGTGTGCTCCTCTCGAAGCTCTCTTAATGAAGCTGTTAAAACTTAGAGCAATACAGTTATACTTAAAATTTGAACAAAGGGTAGCTTTAACTTGCATTTCACTAAAAATCTGCTAATATCATATCTATTCGTTTCTATTCTGACCTCTTATCTTGAAAAGTACTTTAAAATCTAAGCACAGTATTGCTCACCTTGTTAAATAAAAGCAAAGAAAATGGTGTGAATGAAAATCTTGTGAAAAAGTCTGTATACTGGCATAAAATATAAAAAGCCGGTCACGTAATGTCGACCCACCGGTGAGAACTTTGCCACGAATACAAATATTACTATAATCGCAGCTTCACAAGACAAAATTACACATTTATAAGGTGCTTTATATGAAGCTAGGACGTGCAGGTCGGGGACCGAATGTATACCAATTTTTGTAAAAGTATTTTCACATATTTATAGTTATTTAATATGCAGTAGTAAAGATACATTATACATATTTAATACGCAAATAATAAATAAAATTATGATAGACAGCCTTTTTAGTAGGTTTCTCCACTGAGAGAGAGAGAAGGTGCTGTAATCCACCACGCTGGCGAGTGCGGGTTAGTGTGTGTCACATGTGTTTGAATGTGTTTTCTTTCACCGTTTTTGGAACTGTGGTGATGAAACAGCTTATGCAAGTCGGGACATATTCCACTGGGCCACCACTGCTCAATAAAAAATAAAGAGAATAGTGAATAGGCTGTTACTAAACTAGTGCGTTACATCCTTCGACCACTTCACATCATGTGGGAACAACGTGGACGTGGTCAAGCGCTAGTTTATTCAATATTAAAACAAAAAATACACGCTGTTATTGGGTTTCAAATTTTCTCTACTTGCTACACGAAACAGATATAGTATCAAGCTACTCATACACAATAGTATGCTATGTTTTTTAACCCATGTGTATTTATGCTTGTGTATATATTTATTCATAAGTTTAAATGCAAGCTCAATATTATTTATATTAAGTATGGGATAATTTTTTGATCAAAAAGTATAATCTTTGACGCTATTAAATTTCTTTTCTAACTTAAATAACACGAACTTTTTTCTTAGAAGACTTCTTCCACGAACCAAATCGAAATATTAATTAAAAAGAAAAGAAATACGAAGTTTTAAGTTGAAACAAAACTGTCGTTCATCAAGTAACTTTATGAATGTTGCTGAAAGGGAAATGTTTCGCAAGAAAATGTTTTGTAAATGACTGTTTCACGGCTTCGGTCGCGGTCGCCATTAACAAAGTTACGAATGCTATCGATATTTCATTTTGAATGTCTCTTTTGCCAACTACAAATAAATACAGAAAATGAAAAGCTTTTGAATAGAACTAAGCTAAATGATGGTTTTGAGAGTTCTTAAATGTTTCATTGTTATTTGCCACTCATAATAATTTATTTTATTTCATATGAATTATTATTCCGTGTCACAGTTATATCATAGTCTTAGATGGTAATAAATGAGGCATTTGATATACTTTTTTTGACCGTGTTATTGCAGTGACATGAATGTATAAAGCGACAATAAATTATGTAAAAGGCATAAGCACTCAATCCTGTGAATAGAAGTTGAAGTAGAAACTAGAATTTCATTTTGCAATGAACACCTCCTCCTTCATATCCATATATCATCTACGCGTAAAACATTGTCGAGCATTACTCTTATAATTGACCTTTCAACAACATACGTGTTCGATCAGATCAAACTGAGCAATCGCTTCGTGAACAACATATTTTAATTTTAATATGTCAATAGTAAATCTCTTGTTATGGAACGAGTACATCTTGTACAAGATTGTATCAACCACCTCACCTTACTATTTATTCTTAATACTTTATAATATTCCTCGTTAGTTCGTAAATAATCTGATCATTTTGCTCTTTCACTTTTACGTCATAAATTTTCTTTAATCACAAAATGTACTCCTAATAATTAAGTTTATATTCGTAGTACTTGCAGACTTAGCCACAACAATGTTACTTAGCCAAACCAACTATTCACATAATGGCTTTAATACACTCTATCGATTCATCAACACGTAATTTTCACTATTAACGCGCATTTGAAAGTTGTTCTTTTAAGTGGTTTGTTGATTGTAATATTAAAAGGGAAATATGAACGTAACATTACTTATGCATTTTCAATACTGTAAGATATTCTAGTAAAAATAAATCAATTTAATCAATAAACATTATTAAAACTTTCGTGAGATATTATTAACTAAATTGCTTTACTGACGAAACGTGAGTTATGCCGTTTATAAACAGGTAGTTAATAATGTCTCACGAAAGTTTTAATAATTTTATTGCTTACCATTACGGCAATGGCTAACGCGAGTGAAACCGTTCGCGGAGTACGAATAAAACGTACCAAACTCGAATGCGGATTACATTTTGTGATTGAGTGCCGTGATAGTGGTGGGATACCGAAATTTGCGCGCACCAAAGAAGTGAAGTGCTTTCGGGGTTACGAAGAATTCTTTAATTAGGGGCGTTGCGTACTCATGAAAAAAAAACCAATCAAACTCTTTTCGTTGTTGGACGTCAACTAAAGACTATATAGATAGAATTGAGCAACGAACCATTGAACTAACACCTTCAAAATCGATATGATATCGACCAAGAATCTAATACAAAACAACTTATTAAGATCCTGAATTCTTTAAACAAAGATATCGACTTTAATTCGAAGGGCAAAGTGTTCACCGTCATTATCGTATTAACACGTCGTATATTTAGACTTTAAATAAAAATAAGTAGAATATTTTATGAAGTGCCGAGTCGGTCTATTATAGCAAAAGCAAAAGAGCCCTGTGTCGCAACCAAAATTTCTGTTTTTGCCCTCTTTATTTTCCATACCAATTATAAAACATTTGGAATAAGTGATGTTTTTAATTTTTTTTATTTATAGAACTTTATCTATATCTCAATATCTAATCTCTCTATCAAATGTTAATTGTTACAATAAATGCCAAATATAATATGATAGCATTCTCTCAACAGAAAATGTGACTTGAAAACATTAGAAAGCACTTATAAATTTTCGCAAGATTCAAAGTTAAAAAGAAACTCTTTTAAAAGAAGCCACAAAATATTGGAAGGAAACATGGCCTCCGAGTTTAGCAATATCGAGTTGCTGAATTAAGTTTATGCGGCTCGCGTCGGCATTCTCAGGGCACAAAGGTAAAATTATTTTAGTGCCCTAATGAGGGTCCACGAGGGTGGTCCCAGAGCCGACTGGGGTACAATGAAAGGGGACTGCTTCTAGCACTCTCGCAATATTTCCTTTCTGCAAGTAACCGAGGGCGAAGAGTGGACCCGCTTTGTTCTGTCTACCCTTTTTTTTGTAAAAGAGGTCGTTGCTCCCGGTAATGTTATATTTTAGTCTCCACTTGTGTAAGCAAATACACTCATCACCCTTTTTATGTGTTCACACTTCAGTATCTGTAAGAAGGTGAGTCTTCCGGTGATTTATGTATAGCATTATTTTGTAGTTTTAACTAAGTGCGCGATAATGGAAGCCGTGACTTTGGGTGGTCTACGTCTAAACCTGGCTACATTAGACAAATCCCGGTAGTAGTTTAACATAACTTTTAGAAATCAGAATGTAATATTTTGGGTTAGGAACAGGAAAATATATTTGCACACAAGTTCATATGTCACAATTTACCAAACAACTTAGCAATTTAAAACAACACTGAAATCATAATCAACGAAAAGCATATAATTTAAAATTAAGAATAACTCATTCACGCCCGAAATGCAGAGCAATGCAATACTCAAGGACCTTTTTCAAGAATTTCACATATTCTTTATCTGGGTTTTTCCATTAGATAATTCTTTTGACATGGGTCAGTAACACAGGTTATTTTATTCATTAATAATGTAACCAATATCTTAACTATATGTGATAAGTGTAACAGATAAATTTTACAGTCGAATAATGTGACCGCCATCTTAATATGACTATACAGCGCCTATAATATCTCGTTCACGTCTTAACGATTGTCATTAATCTTTATGACATATAAAAACTCAATACGTGATTTGTATCAGTATAAGCTTTTATTTTTAATGTGGACAATAAATGCATTTTATTTCATATTGTTATTTTAATATCTAGAGACAGTATACATTGTGTTCATTGCAATTTCGATAACACTTTATGGTAATGTAACTAAGCGGAAAAACAAATAGGCGGTTTAATTCATAATTCGTCGCCCCATGATCGCCTTTAAGGCAACACGTGCATTTTAATAATCCCGATAAATTCAACAACACAGACACCGTTGTAATTGAGACTGAGCGAACCACAAATAATTGAATTCTGAACATCCTGTATACAAAGTTAGGGCCCTCCCAAACGATAATCTCCCATATCGTCCTCATCGCTTCTCCATTGTTTATCGTGCACGGGCACGAGCTTGCTGTTGCCATATTTGCAGAGTGTCCAATTTGTCGGCGCTCCGGGAGTGTTTGTTAAACAACTGTTCACTGATGACTCTAGCCCGGGGCCGAAAATATTTATTGTTGTAGGCGGCCGAGGCTACGTGTTGCGGTAGGGCTGCCTCCGAGGAACGCTTTGATCCGTTACATTTGGTATAAATAAATCTTTGTCTATGATCCACAAACAAACTTTTCTTTTTAAAACGCCATGATTGAATCATTTATGTTGCGCGATGACTGCTACGATTTGTTTTCTTTTTCCGTTGGCCTGCAGTGATTTATCGTTGGTGCTATGTCAAAATATTGTTTGCTTTTAGTACGACTAATTTTAAAGTACAGATATGTTTATTAATTTATTGATTAATAACGAAGTGTAAACTTTGTTCCTCATAATTATTTCAACCTATCTATAACTCATTATTAAAGACAGATCTCTCCCAAAGAATGAGGAGAAGGCATATTGCAGGGTACTTACATCCACCTTTTGATATAAAAATACACACGGTGATAAAGCTTTCGCCGTCGTAGTTCATTGTCATAATAACAAAATGCATATACAAATTGAAAATTATTCGTTATAAAAATAAAATAAATATGCACCTACGCCCATAACCCAAAGGGGTAGACATAAATTAATAATTTCCATTTGGTGCGATGCACACCTCTCTTCTTCTACATCCATACATACATACTCGTTGGTTCTGGTACTCCTTATATCGCCAGACAGATTTATATTGCAAATGTTAATGACAGCATTGGCAGGGGACGTCCAAGGAGAACTTATATCGATCAAATTAGTGTTATAATCCATAACGGACTCAAAAAAAAATTACGTATAAAATTATGACATAGAGGTTGCTGAAAATAGCTCCTTCTAGAAAGAGAGCTATCCTATTATTAGAACTCAAAGTCGCTGAAAGAACTTGACGAGAGAGATCGGCATTTAGAAATAGGATGAATGTAAATAATTCTTAGCGGCGCTAAAATGTTATAAGGATAAACCTGTCTACGATAACCAGGCACAAATTTTGGGAAACGAATACGTGATGACTTAAAAAAGTATATAAGTCTAAAGATTAAGAAAAGGCTGTAATTTAAATAGCTTCTATAAAAAGCTCGCAAAGACGTTTTATGATCTGGAAATTCATTTCATTTTGTCACCTACATTTAGAAATATGAGGTACAAGGAATTTGTTGACATTCCACCTCGTAGCTGAATACTCTTTTCATAATTTCGTTTTCCACATTTAATCTCGTAATGGAACTGACTCGTCGTAATGTAATGAATCACATGTTTCTACGAAACTTTGAAAGCGATGTAAATGTCACCTTCAAGCCAACTGAATAGAATTCATATTGCTGTAGCGTTACAAGGAAGTAGATGATTTTTGTTAAAGGTAGCTTCTTTAATTAATTTCAGTAGCCTCTAAGAAAAAGCCGTTTTATTCGAAATTCCTTTTAATTTACGATATAAATAGTAACATTGATAAACAACTAAACAAGGTCTTTACTTTCACCCTTATTATCAATATCACTTACGACGAACTCGTATTTTGTTACTAGTTACTATAGTTGTTACTTCACAGATCTAGAGTTCGTATTCTAGCTGAAACAAAATATTCGGTTTATTTCAAATACTTATTCATGTTATATTTTATGAATATCTATCCGTGAGCAAATGTATAAAACATTCGCTGTACCATTAGGTAATTTTTTCACTATATCAAAGCTGAAAATGACCGTTTTTTCAGTAATTTGTCAAACAGATATGCTCTTGATTTAACTGCTTATTATTTTCATTGTCAAAAAAACTATTATAAAATTATAAAGAAAAATAATTCTTATTTATACAATTAGATTGTGAAGTACCTCTCACTTTCAAGTTACAGACTAAAATCGATCACTACGCAACGCGGCAGGAACTACCGCATTGACACTAAATTCAACACAAAGTGGGCACTTCGCACGTGTAATAAAGCTTTGTTAAACAGACAACCGCTATACAGTGCTGCGCTACACAATTGTGGACACGGTCGGCAAATAGCATTACAACTATTTACATTGTCCACGCATAAACACTGAAGTGTTTGGTTTAGTAATTACCGCATCAACCCTTCATGTCGAGGGTCTCTCATTCCACTCTTAAAGACCAAGGATGAAGAAGAAGGATGGACTGAATACGCAATCCATTAACATTTACTAAGTTGCAATTATTTGTACATATTCGATATGGATTTTTGACAACGCAAAGGCAAAAAGAAGTATTGTTCTGTCGGAGTAGTCTTGAATATCTTTTTTTATAAAAGAAGATGAATTGCAGTTGCATTGCCAATGTAGGACAGAGGATAGAGAAAATAATAGGAGAAGGGGTTGTGAAGAAATTGACTATTCGACAGTTTACATTTTGAAAACGAAACAGAGAACTACTGTACTTCCATTTCGGCTCTAAAGTCTACATACGAAGTTCATTTGTTCTATAAGTATTTGGTATAATTGAATAAATATTTTACTAGTATAATGCCCGGTTACAGAAAGATTTCTCAGATTTTTATTCAACTAAAATTCCTGCCAGTTAACAGCTATGCAAATCAATGTCAATTTATAAAAGAAAAAAAAATGATGATCAATCTATTGGAAACTTACAAAACATTTTGATCAGACATTTGACAGCTAGATAGCTAATTTTACAGTGGATCAGCCTTTCAGAAACGAGGCGTAAGTCACTTTTGTAAGAGCAGTTACGTTTCATAATTTATCGACATTGTATTCGAAAACATTTTAAGCGATTACTTTTTAAACTTGTCTTGTAACCTTTTTACTACATGGTACATAAACTAAAAGGCTGTAAAATTTATACGAGGTGTTAAAAAAGGTTTATTGCACATGAACAATGTCTATTTAAAACGTATTCTATAGTTCGGTTAAAGTAGAAAAGTACAATGTACACCAAAAATGTATAAATAACTTTAGCTAGTTATGTATTTAAAAAAAAACTGTTCTAATGATTAAAAATAGTAAAAAATTATCTCCCCTGACAGAAGCAGTACGTTGAATACATTATTGCATATAATGTAGCACTACCCTCATTCCCGTCAGAAGGAGAGACACGGCCTCTTGTAATAGTTTTAACAAGCCGCCCCTCGCTTCGCTTTAAGAGAACTCGCGCAGAATAAAATACAAATTTAAACAACACTTGTACAAATAATTTATATCAAACAACCAAAGGAAGGAACTGCCAACTATAATTACATGTTTATAATACGAAAGAGGACAGATTTTGGTTAGTTCACAATGGGTAAACTCTAAAGCTATTGAACCAAATGAAATTATAAACTTTACTTTTTATTTATATCGAGTAACACTGAAATTTAATCAGACAAGAACAGCAGTTATGTGTATAAATCTAATTGACCCACTTATAGTCTAAATGTTAGTATTTACTTAACTGTTGCTCTGGGAACTAGGTTTGATTCTTATCCGAGCCAAACGCACCAACCACTGCCATACTAAGCATATTAAATTCATAAAGTTATGAGACGCCGGCGATTATTTTATAGATTTTTTTAATTAAAGAGAAGTAAGAAAAAAAAGAAGAAATTACCTTAAATGACAGGAATGATAGTGAATTATTTTTAAAGTAAGAGTGTAATATTTTATGCATAAAATAATATCCTAAGTAATATTATGAACGCGAATCTGTACTTGTTTGTTAAGCTTTAAATCCTGAACGACTCAACCGATCGTCCTAAAATTTTACACACATATTTTCAGGGATACAGAAAATGATATAGGGTACTTTTTATCCCGAAAAACAAATTCCCAAGGGATAGGAATATAAAACATAATATAGGTTGCTATGATTATGCATAGTAACATATTTTTGACATTTCGATGCCTGACATGACATATTAACGTGGTAACCTATAACATTTGACATTTACCTATAATTTCAAGTTGTGATATGTGAAATCATTACAAAAAATACCAGCGAGGAAATTAAGAAACAAATACGTGCGTAGCCGCGGGCACAGCTAGTAAATAATAATTACCTTGTAACGTTCGCCTCGTGGCTAGCAGTAATTCAGCAATAGGTCGGGTCGCGGATATAGCGCGGTCCTCCATCATTCGTTTGAGAGAAACCTTGAGTTCTGCCTCCCGTCTTCTACCGCAACACTGTCCCCCACATACGGACCCTGAAAAATATATTATAAAATTAAAAACCTATCACGATATAAACCAAGTGTAACACAATGGGTCGAGTTTGGTTTGAATGAGTAAGTACAATTCAGTTTAAAAGCCGCAATGTATTCGCACCTATTTTTTGGCCTGGTTTAACCAACGTCACGCCTATATATGTCCTTGTTATCATACATATAAAGTATGTGTAATCTACTATACATATCAAAGAAGTAACTTACTGACTGATATATCAACGCACAGCCCAAACTACTAGAGATTTAAAATTTCACTTTCTGTTATAACGTAGACACCAGGAAATGATTTTTCTAAATTGATTCCCTACAAGTCTAAAGTAGGGGAGAAAAGCTTGTATAATTAACTTGTATATTAAACTGCCGCGTCGGGTGAAACCGTGCGAGACAGCTAGTTTCAAATAAAAGAAACGGCTAATATTTTTTTACATATTAATGAAAAAACAAAGTATAAAAATTGAAAAATGTAACTGTTTTTCATCTTAAATGTAGAACTTCTGTTTTTTTTTTATGTTATGAAATAAAGAACGGAAAATGGCGTTCATCTCATAATAAAGACACAACATATTTGGTAATTCATATTGTAATATCCTTCAAGCAACATTTGCTAAAGAATAAACATTGTAATGATATTGTAGTCGAATAATTTATAAGGCAGTATTGCGGTTGCCGTATATCTCCTTCTAATGTAAGATAAAAGCGTAGCCTTCGCAACGGACCCCTTTGCGGTTTGGGACCCCTGCACACCGGGACCTAATGTAATGCAAATTAAATTTTACGCTGTTGTATACAAATGTATTTATATAAGACATTAAATTTATTAATTCTATCGAGCCTTTAGTTAAGCCTACAAAAATACAGTTACACCAGGCCGCTACTTACTACCAACAGACAGAACAGATGGGTTCTTTGCAACCGTGTTATGACACAATTTCGAATACAGTATATTGTGAAGCCGCCAACCGGACTTCGGGTTTAGATTGCTACCGAATAATGCTTTCAGAGATAACCGCATTCCTAGGGGTCTACTCAACGAAGGTCAAAAGCTTTCCTTTCGAATTAAGCCTTTCAGTGCGGTCATATAATTCTATTTGAAGCTCTAACCGAGAAATTCAGCTATAATTTTGAAAGGACTCGTTCAAAACACACGTAGTACTGATTTTCTAACCGCGTTACTTTAAATACATATCACAAGTAAAAACTGCTTGCGTCATCGAAATCAAAATTTTAGCAGCGACCAGCACCGATTTTTAATATATAAAGGTGCTCTTTGTAGTTAACATATAAGTTAGCGTTTCAGGCGAACGTGTAATGAAAATTCTAAAAATATGTAAAGGTCAAGGTTTATTAAATTTTATATTAGGCTACGAAAGCAATAAACCCTTTGAAGCTTGACTCTAACGAGGTAATAACCTAATATATGTGTATATATTATGAGCGGGGTAGGCGAGGGTTTGATTTATTTTATATTATTTTCCGTCCTTTGCATTTACAATCACTTGCTAAATTTAGTATCCAGTGTATACAAAATATTACCTGCAATAGCATTAGGAATTCAATTAGTACGGTCAAAAAGTTATCAACTGTGTCTACCACTTGCTAGATCATATTCCTTTACATAAAAGTACCAATTAGCCTATTGAATTCCGTGTAGCGATCACAATTTGCTTTTTCTTTCTTATAGAATATAGAGACAATCGAGCAAGCGGTTCACGTAATTGGTACAGTAAACATCAATTATGTTGATAAATCGTTCGTTGCCATCTTTTAATGGGACAGAGAAAGGGATTAATAACGAAAAAGAAACCAAGAGAGATTAGGCCTCATGCAACTCATTCATCAGATGAATCGCAGAATTAATTAATAAGTTTACTTGAGTTTATACCGCCTACAACAACCTAGAACCGTTTGTCGACTGATATAATTAATATTTGTATAAGGGATAATAGTACGTTCAAGAAACAATAAGAGTGTGCAATAAATGGAAGGAAAGGTCAGTCCTGAAAGGAACAAAACTCCGCAAATCACTATGATAATAGAACTTTGACATTATAATAATATTGGTAGGACGGACTCGCTCGTGGTACAATGGGAGTGATAATGACAACGACGCGTGTGACAGATGACAGTGATGAGGGTCCACAGCTTCTGTTACTAGCAGTCGACCTTTGAATACAAGAGTGTTCTGCTTTTGTTACGAAATTGAATTATAAACACATACTGTTGAGTACATTTGTATATAATTAACACTTTTATTACCTTGACATAGCTGTATGTATGGTATCTTTGGACGTAATGTTAACTATTAGATAATATTATCAAACCCAAGAATATTATAGGAAGTTAAGAACAAAAAACAAATAAGACAGACACACCAAACTTATAATTTTATATGGTGAATAAGGGATCTCCCTTAAAAGAGTTGAGTCGAATACAGATTCAACACAAAATAGAATCAACATAATAATAATTAAATGTCGTAGTTTCAGACCCATCAAAATACTATACCTATCTAGTCTAATAATATATATAAAGACATTAAATTACCCTACTTTAATAGTCAAAGTTAAAATCTATTTTGTGGTCGCAAAGCATTGAAATTTCACCTAGAATAAACATTTTGGACGAATTCCAAGTCCACCTGGCCTTGTCTCTGATCTACTAAGCATTGTTGTTATATTGTTAGACGGTTCTCCAAATCAGATAGAGTGGCACGACGCTACGGTGACCAACATTTTTAATTTATTACAGAGACTTCATACTGGTGACAAATCAAAGTCCTTGCGATACACGAACGGAATTAAAATTACTTAAATCACGAGTTTCTATTTTCTCACTACTATAAAATAAAAGAAGTGGTGAGAGTTGTTCGCGCTAGCAATAGTTTGTTCAGACTTAACGGACTTTCTTATAATAATATGAAGCCTGTTATTAACGTAATCTTACTTTACTTAATAACCATCTATTATTTATATACAAATTTCTAAATCAATAAATATAAAATGTAAAAGTAGACATATCTATAACTTTTTCGTTTTGAACAAAAACCAATCTCAATATAAAATCATAGTTTAAATACAATCCACAAGCGCTGTTTCAAATTGTCAATTTTTCCAAAAATCATTTAGGTTCAATTATAAATTGGATTATTAGATTAAATCATTTCCTAGTCGATTGATAAAAGTACCTACAAATATATAAATACCGAGGTATTTTATTTTTTAAACTTTATAAATGTTTAAATATCAATGTTTGGAATTGCACAATTAGTGTCCAACTATGGATTTTAATATCCATGTTTTTCTTGTAGTTTCTTAGAATAAAGGCCTCATAAAATTGCTGCTTAAATCTCAAACGGCAATTTCATATCCGTCCCCCCAACCGGCTCCTTTCTCATGTGTCGTATTCCCAAATCGAATATTCAAGTACGCAGAACATTAGTTGAACGTCGATCGATCTGGAGCCGTGCCTTGTGTCTTGTACTTCGATTCGTATCCGATCGCGCTGACAACTAGTTATGTATTTAATTTAAAGCTTACATTCAGAGCGTAAAACCGCAATCTCTGCACAATTTTGTTCTAATTTAAGGGATTTTTAAATAAATGTACCGTTTTGTTATGTACATAACAGTTAATAGTGAAATTGTTATGTATATTTTATTGTCAAAATAACCAGAGATTCTTAATCACTAAGTTGTTACTCAGTCAGTTGTTACCTGACTTAAATTGTATTTATTTAAAAACTCTAGAATTATTAAAACTTCTGAGAAGGAATCCAAAAGAGACAAGTTGTACTAAAAGCGTCAGCTAGATGTGTGCGCAACAACGAATAAATTCTAATGAAATATTTGACATTAACAATTGATATCCGGTCGCTGAAAGCCGATGACGTGTTTGAAAATGACCTTGTCTATGTTTCGTTAAGCGTCCACTCAAAACGTTAATTTTTTAGTCTTATCTTTTTCAAATTATTATTTAGGTTGGATCTATGAAAATCGATTTCAAAAGTAAAAAAGGTGATTGACGTGCTCCCTTTTATTATTTCGCTTTTGCTTAACTACATTCTCTTTGTTATACTTTTTCTAGGCTCTTTATAGGATCCGAACTGACATTTATTTCACGCAAAAAGAAGAAAATATCGAGCAAATAAGAGTTGACAATGTATTCCAGACGAAAAAACTAACAAAAAATATATATTTTTTCAAATAAATCAGCCGTGACCATGTAAAATTAAATATAGCTTGAACATTGATACCATACTGTAAAAAATATAATTTACAGCGCGAAATGTTTATGAATTTTGGCAAAATGTCGCCTCGAGTGCGACGACCGGCGAGGTTCAAGGTTTCGATCCCGCGCGCTGTCACAGACTAGACATGACGGAGTCTGGCCGCTCGCCCTCGGCAACATAATTAAAGGAAAATAAAAAAAAAACTTGGTATGATTGTCCGGCACGCCTGCCTATTCTGACGTGTGATGCCATCGCTAGAAATAAATGAGAACAGAACAATAGTGTTATTGAAATGTAACTTGTATATTTTTGTATAGCATATAGCTTTACACATTACACATACAATTTTATATCAATTATCAAACACTTGTGACTGTACAAACCTACTAGAAAAGATTTCATGTATAAAATTAAATATGCTTGTTTTACACAGACTATAACAAAACCATAGACAAAGCGTTTATAAAATTATGATCGACAACGGTATCTAAGGTGGATTCAAGGCAATTCAAGGCCGGCGCGGCAGACTGTGCGGAGCCGGGGCGTCTAACCTATCCATTATCGCGCGAGCTCGTAAATCTTAAATTATGTTAACAACTAGATCAGTAATAAAGTTAACGGCATGTTTATCTCAGCACGGCAATAAAGCAGGTGTGAGTAATACGTTTACGTCACAGAATAAATAAATTTTATAAATGATATTAATTTATTTTACAGTATAACAAGAGCATACCGCGTTAATTATCTATTTAAAACGCCACCACAGAATATTTAAACGAGGAACTATTGTCACAACATAACATTTGTATAACATGTTATTTTAAGAATGTGAATTGTTATATCAATGAGATAACATCGAAGTATTATAAGAGACCATGATTATTTTCAAAATAGACAATGACTAAGTTGTGCTACACATTTACGCTAATGGAACTGGTGTTTACTTTTTATGAGATTTAAAAATATTGGACGATATTCTTATATGATAATTCTATGGGATTTCAGCTGCCGTGAGGTACCGGACACATCCATCAAAAATAAACGTATTTAACAAATTACATTAAAAAAAACTGTCTAACTTGAATATTAGAATAGAAAACACGGACAGTGACCATTACACATCTCATGAATATTCCGAACATTGTCTAAAACTGTAATAAAAAGACGTTCATTATGCATACTTCATTCATTTGCCGTTAGTTTTGTGAATGAATCAATAAAAATATATTATTTACTGTTTATGTGTAGA
>JWHW01010750.1:68103-78988 GCA_000931545.1 Papilio glaucus
ATTAGTGGCATGACGCAGGGCTCTATAAAGATAGGTCCCAAAGACCGTTGTACATTCCTGAGTGAGTAGCACACTCACTCAGGAATGTACAACGGTCTTTGGGACCTATAATGTATGTGACCTATAGTGACATACACTAAATCTGATAACAATAAATAACAATTGAATCATATTAATCAAATAATTTGTTGTGTCCTCAGTCGCCATTCTATATGTACATATTGAGATAGTATGAATAAAAACGATGTTGTGCAGAATTTTTTTTTTATAATAAGAGGATGCAAACAAGCAAGCGGTCCACCTGGTATTAAGTGAACGCTACCCGTACTGCAACAAGGTAATGAGTTACAGGTGCGTTTTATGGACAAAGGAGGAGGTACAGAAAAAAGGAAATTTCCCTTTCCTACCCATCCCCTTCTCCATTAATCCTTTTCCCCTTCCCGAGAAGAGAACGAGAACTAAGCCTCCGGCACCTACTTCGTCAGACTAAACGCAGAAATGCTACTTCACGCCTGTCTTCTGTCGTGATAATTCACCGGCTGAGCCGGCCCGTTTGAGATGATGTTGCGGTCTCTACCACTGTTAAAAAGTCACTTTTCATCAACAGATATTTTTATCTTATTTTTGAATGACATTAAGTATAAATCATTATGTTTTCATGAATTTGTATTGTGTTAATATAATACGACAGAGGACAACCCTGACGCATTATGCAGGTGCCGAGGGCCGCGACGGGCAGCGCCATACCGGGCGACATTAGCATCGGGTTGTGGCCCTCCGTCCTTGCCGAACTAATCACTCAACCTAGTACGTACCGTACAAAAACTCAATTAAACAAATATTTCAACCATTTAATTGCTCATTTTGCAATTAAAACATGCCGTTTCGTTTTATTTGTAACTACATTTTGTAAAAGAATATAACTTTTGTCTTACAAATATTTTACAAAGAAATCAACAAAATAAATATTATTTGCAAGTATATTAGACCTAATCTTAAAAACGTCTACAAAACAGTAAGTTATAAAAATTGTATGATAACGGGTTCATCTCACATTACAAGACCGTTGATTATTTATTAGTGATCGTGAATATATATATAACTATAGTTTTTCAAATGAAAATTGATATCCACAAATATGGGTATATAGAGTAACATTTAATTTTTAAATTGTATTAATAACTTGAGCTCACATTTAATGTATTAATTGTATTACAATACAATTTGTTTATTTGAAAAATGTTAAAACGTTAAATCACTCTTTGTTTGTATCTCATGCCATTATAAAAGAGGGCTTTACAAATATTCTCAGTTATATTCGTTTTCTGAAATTTTTGAACCGTTCCGAACAATGAGGGTATAGCGAAATTTATCAACCAAAATATTTAATAAAAATGTCCGTGTACACGATATTTATTATACAACCAACAGATTAAATTTCCGATTCACGGAGTAAATTAGTGATGTGCTCCATGCGGGCCTACAGAACCGTAGTTCGGCGCATTGCGGTATTCATTTTCCACATAAAAACGATGCCCTCGCCGAATGAATTCACGATGCATAATTTATAAGTATCATATCGAATAACCCTTTGACAACATATTACCCGTTTACTTAGCAACCCGATACCACTCCTCGAGGCATCGCGTGTCGATGCATGCAAAAAAACATACGCATAAGGCAGATTTTATAAGTAAAAACAAACCGGTTCGTTCTAGTGACGTAAACGTTTAGCCATAATACCGATTTTGCAAATATTTGGTACATTATCGATATCGAATGCCAATCATACTTCAGTCGATTAGATTTTTTTATTTAAATAAAAACATATAAATGCTACTAAATCTAAATTTACTGTTGTTGTTAATAACGAGTTGTTAGCTTTTAGCGCAAAACTTCTTTGAAATAAAAGTTCTGTAATGAAATTAAAATAAGTTTTGTTCGTCTTTGATGTACAACAATCTAAAATAAATATTTTTCTTTTAAAATTCGCTGAAGGTGGAATTTAACCTTTTTTCATTAACGAAAAAAATGAAAAGCTTATATTAATTTTCTGTTTAAGTGTAAATCTTAATTAATATAACTATTTGAATTACGTCACGAAAAATATCAATATAATTCCATCATTATGCAAACGCGTTTTAAATGGCGTAAATTTAATTCATAATAATAATAAGTCGATTTACTCATTAAAAATAATATATAATAATAGTCGATTAAAAATCAAAGTTTTTATCATATCTGTTTATGAATGTATAAAAGTTCTGATGGTATCCACTGCAGAAAATCGTTAACTACAATTTATATTTTAAATATATTAACATATAATCTACAAACAAGATGAACTCTTATGCTTCTCTGTAACTTTACCCAAAAACAGGGATTATAACTTCCGACCGAGGTACCATAAGTTGCACTCCAAGCTACGCAATCATTATTTTCAATGGTTGCACTCACCGAAAGTGTTTAGTCCGACCCGATGGACCGGGCTTGTGTACCACCAGTCTCAAACTACATATAAACCGAGACGATACCCAAAAAACGTCTCAATTATACTAATACATATACAGTACACACAATAATCGCAATTCGACTCTACTTTTCGCAATGTATTTAATGGAATTTACAATGAAGTGTATTTAATAAATAAAGGTGTGTGCTATAATTTATATATTTTCACTAGCCAATTAATATTCTAACTCAAATTATAAATGTGAATGTGAGTTTGTTTATTACTCTTTAACTCATTAACCATTATGAAATCGTGCACACATTGTCCGACGTGTAGAAAATGACATAGGGTTTAAACTGTTACAAAATAAGACAGGCAAATAGATAAAACCTTCACTAACCGGTTGCCATGGTAATGTTTGTAAAAAAAAAAAAAATTTGTCACATGTTTTATATAATTCAAAGTTATTATGTTCGTAATCATCTTACAAAAAAATTCAATATGGAAAATGAGAAGCAAATTCGCGTGAAGGCCCAAAATAGCTAAGCTAAGCTATCTTTTATAATTAGGCACAACCACATATCAATTAAACGATCAACTAACACGTTTAAGAACATTGTCAACATGCATTCCTTTTTCGATTTTTAACGCTATCATCTTTGCTTACAAATCCCCCTACGAGGATACCCATCGCTTGGAAGACAGCCAATACGGAACGATAGCCGATGTCTGGAACGTAAACCGGATGGAAGCTTTTATCGATTAAAAAAACATCGCAATATCGTATGGTAATGGATGGACATCGATGAAAGACTCGCGGTTACGCGGTACCTCAAGCGTGCTGAGAAGCGAATACGGCTAGCGGCGACTACCTTTTACGCTAAAATTCGTAAGTTCCAAAATATTTTCGAAAAACAATTTTTTCGCACATTACCTTATAACATTAGCCAACATCCATATTATACAATTTAACTTCACTTTATCTCACGATTTCCACAAAATTCCAACAATTCCGATGAAAGTAAATAAAAACTGCAATAGCCGCCAAGGGAAGTGACGTTAGTTTGTTTACAAATTGTCTAAAATCTCGATATGAAAAAAACTATAAAAAAAAGATTCGTCATATTATCGACTATGGACTACCCCCTCAGCTCAACTAATAAATTGATATTTAATTGGTATTTCTCAAAAGAAGTAATTTTATCACAACACCTTGTAAAGTAGAAATAAAATCCATTGTATCGTATAACATAAGGGCCATACCCCTATTCCCATTAAAAAGATCGTAAAATATTTTTAATTAATAAGGCAATAATTTTGTACTCTCGTACTCCTGCTAGGTAGGGGTTCTTAATAAATAGGAGTTTAATTTATGTTTTTATTCACTTTCTGATATTGTTATCTTATAATTAGAGATAATTTTATATGCATCTCGAATTCATGACACAAAATGGACTACCGAACAGTTTATGTTTCCGTAATGTACACATATTTAATAAAATATACATATATCGTAGGTGAGCAGAAGATATGAAATGATCATCCTCGAATACAAACGAAGACATATGAAATTTAACTAATTTTATTTTCAATTTGAGTACTTTAAAGCACTCTTAATCACGGGAGAGGGCTAAGGTGACCAAAATGTTACAAGGAACATAAAAATTAAATAAATGCGACAAAATCCGTCATGTCAGTTCAATTTCAAAAACTCCCGTTTATATAAGAAATCGTCTAAGATGTGACTTGAGCCTGAAATTTGTGAATAATAGACAAAAAATTATTCTCCTCTGTAAATTATAACTTGGAAGGAATGAAGATTTAAATAATGTCCAGTTAATAAACCGAGTTTCAGGCCTATCTGCCACTATTGTTTTTCACTGACGAACTTAAATGCAATACAAAATATGTATATTATTCCATTTTAAACTTTTAAGCGCCCAACTATAAAACTGAAAATAATTCAGCATTGCAGCGAACACAATGCTCTATTTAACTTCGCAGCATTGTTGACGTCTTTTGGGATTCTAGACTCGGCTTGAACTTAAGTGGGTATCTGTTTATTTTGTCATATGAACCATGCCTTTATAGTTAAACGTTATACTGTAACAGTTCGTTGATACATTTATTTAATAAACCTGAATATCAAAAGGATTACTTCGATGTTTAGCATGACGATTTTATACAGCAGCAAGCAAGCAAGCAGCAAGACAAGCAGACGATTTTATAATAGACATAGAATTACATACAGCAAAAGGTCAAGATATGAATCAATACAAATGTAAGCCTAGTCGATTCGTATATAGAAGGTTGTCGCACGCAATTCGAATGTATCCAACAAAAGTTCTCACATTTAGTAACGGCAACTCGTAAAATAAAAGAAATATGAACATTTAACAACAGACGAAGCACTTAGGATTGCTGGAATACGACACATAGTATGGTATTTTGCATAGCATTTCAGTTAGAAATGGGGCTGTCGGATCGATCGACCGCCTCGGTCGCCGGATGCGGCGCCTCCCCATTATTTATGCACGCTCACCGCCGAAACAATCAGCCTCACACCCACCTGTCACCTTGTATCTATTTGCCCAGCCTCCTTTATTATCAGCACAATGTTCCTAAAGAGCGTTAACTGAAGAGTTACATCAAGAATAATGTAACAAAAATGTTTGGAACAAAGTTATTTTCTCCAAACCAAATGTTTGTTTTCCTGTCTGGTGGGTTCCCGAATACCGAATTGCTATCACTGCTTATTGGCTGCTGCCCCAGTATTACTAAGACAAAATTATCAAACCGCAACCCGTCAGCGACACGGTTCGAAACGTTAATCAAGACCGATTGATAAGTCACACGTGCAAAATTATATTCATCAAAACGAAAACAAAGTAATTTAAATCAAAAGTGATGGCTTTAAGCTTCAAATTGGCAGAATTGATGGGTAATTGCGGATAAATCGGCAAGCAGATGGGTATGCCTTATACGGGCCCCCGCCACAGGCTCCCACTGAGCGCCTTCCTTATTCTCACGCCTGTTTTTATTGCCACTGTAAAGCAACTTAATTACACCTCGAATCGTTAACAGCCGTATTCGTGTGTACGTAATTTATTCATCTTTCTTTTTTTAATACATCAAGGCACGATTAAACCTGTCTTAGTTGCCACTAATACTGGTAATTACCTGAAACAAAACAAAGAATACGAATTATAACGAGCTTTTGAAGTGATATCTTTATAAAGAAATTGAACTGATATTATTGCTTATTTAGATACCGGTATATAAGTTTTTGATTGCACAATACATTTTGGATTTTATTTTTATTTGCGACGAGCTGAGTCCCGCTGTTTCACCTGCGAATTTGATTTTATCGACGATTCTCCAGCCTAAGCTGAACCCTATTTAATATGATTGATCATATAGATCTGAGGTCAACTTACATTGAATAATATTATATCTACATACAAAGTTTCATCCCTTGAATTGAGAAAAATCCTTTCTTAGTGCTTGCCTAATTAATCATCTCTATGATAAATTTGTAGTCTCTAGGCCCAGTAGTTTGGTAGCCCATTATTCATCAACTTCTGCAACGATCACAAATAAAAAATAATTTTGTAAAACCAATGCTTACGTTACGTCTTTGTTCTTACAGTGAAACCCATATTGTATTGCAAACACAACAGACTGTGTGGCGGTCGGTGCGGCATGCTCGCGTTCTATATCGGTCCGGGCGCTAAAGCACGCGATCCGTCGCACGCTCGCCGCGTCGTTACCCCGCATTGAATTATTTCGAGAACATTCGCACACGCGCACAAAAGTTCGATAACTTAACGTTTACATTCCCCATCGGTGTGCAATTAGCGAATATGGCGCTTCAACTTTCCCGCCAATGCGCCTTAGGGTGCGCTTCCACAGGCGTATCAATTGTGTTTCCACTGAAACGGACTGGGTACTTATTTGGAAGCGCCAATAGCCTAATGGTTAAGGTTGGCGGATTGCGGACGAGAGGTCATGAGTTCGAATCTACTATTCAACTATTGTCGTAAACTACGGCTTAGCACAAGTTTAAGCCTAGTTGTAATGGTTAAAAAGTTATTGTGAACTCTATTTAATATCATTGTACATATAAATTTGAGGTCAATTACATTGGATATAAATATTTATCCATACAAACTTCTATCACCTCTCTTAAACCTTTAGTGGATTAATTTAGAAAAATCGTTTCAAAAAAAAGCTCGCCTAAGTAGTAACAGAAATCTCTTAACAAAATTTCGAGTATCTAGGCACAGACAGTATCTTGGGCTGTTCGATGATATATTTTGTTCTTTTTTTGCTTCTTTTTTCATATATAGGAGTAACGAAACCAAATAAGAGTTAAAGGATAGTACTGCTTTCATCTTTGATATTATTCGGATAGAAGTTTACAGCTTCGCCATGATCACAACATGGCGAAGTTCAACTCGAGCACGGGATGAGCTCATCTTAAAGAGAAACGCTTTGCTTTAATAAATTCCGCTCTTCTGCCCGTCTGTGAAAACGCACCTTTATCTCCCCCCGCTGTGCAAGTATTGACAATGCAACGATAAATTTCATGGCTGCCAGCTTTCGTAGTACGCGGCAACGTATTACGGTAGATGTGATGCCAACTTTGTTTTATTCCGCTGAAATACGGCGATTCGCTTGTTTAATTACGAACAGTTTTCATCTGTGAAACTGAATCCATGACTTTGTATTTCACTTTTGAACAAATATTCGTCTGGATAATTACCCATATTATACTTTCGATGTGATAGAATCAACTTACTCCTCAACAAACCATTGGCAAAATACATAAATGCTATATATGTAAGCTGTCAAACGAACAAGCAGTTCACCAGATCACCAGGGGACCGCTACAGTCTTGGTCCAAGATTTAACTCGGCAACCTACTTGTGATTTATCAATGTATAGACATATAATCTAGGTCGTGATCAAATGGTGATGAGGGTAAAAAATATTTTTGCCGTATCTTAGACAAGTAAGGTCATTGTATTTTACCGATCGAGCCGGCCTATTCGTGCAACTACTGTTACTGCTGCGGGCTTATACCATTGCCGAATGAATTCAGCAGGTAAAGAAATAGTAAAAATCAATTCGTCTAATTGTAACACAATATCAATAACTTTTACTAAATAAATAATTATATCAAAAACTACAACGAAAAAATAAACGAGGATCGTTTATAAAATATAAAAACGTAATAATTTGTTTCATTGTTAATAACTTATCTCTATATAAATTATAGTGCTGCCGTCGAGCTCTGTCGCTATGTATATCTCATAATTAAAGTAAATAGTGTAAAGATGTAACAGAATTGCACATTTAATGTGACTTCCATACAGCATCGTGAGAGAGACAAATGTCCGGTGGAACACATCCCGAAATCGATTTAAGCTTGCGTCACTTGCTAAGTATGTGGAGGCGAAGATTGAATATAGTCTCATATTGTGTTTTAAACAATAAGAGGACAGCGCCGGGCGGTTTTTTTGTTCATATTTCGCGTGCACCGGTCCGCGCGCGCCGACTCATTCGACACAAGACGGCGGCCTTTTTTTGATGATCGAACTTCGCGCAAAAAGAGCACGCAGCGATACAAAAGGCACGCGGATTAGTAAAGGAGCAACACGAGCGCGGGTGACCGGCCGGCGAACGGGTTCCGTGAGATTGCACCTTAATGTATTCGACACAAAACAATGTTACTGTCGATGCCGCGCCCGGCTCGGCGCCGACGCCTCCGCTAAATTATGCCTCTTTACACATGTCACTTAGCTTTTTAGTCGATGTCGATCTCGTGGTCCGCTGCGCCGAATCGACGGATGAAGTATGTATGTTTAATGTAACGATCACGTGTTGCTATATTGAAGCACTTATACGATTGTTTTTGTATGAGAAGAGGCCAACGATATCAGTAGAATAACAAGTTCATTGTACTCAGGTACAAAGATTTAGTCCATCTCAAACAACAACCTGTGCAATAAGATAAAAAATATTTACGGACTCTGAGTTATGACGCAAGCCCAGTGAAATAAAAACTAGATGGAAAGCAAAAGAAACTAACCACCCAAAGAATGATAAAGAGTAAGAAAGACAAGGGGAGTAAGTGAAGTCCTAAGAAATGTTAAAGCAACTCTTATCTGAAGCTACACTTTAAACTAAGAATATTTGAGTGTAAGTTACTTTTGTGGGATTCTCGTGTGGGAGACTCGTTCAGTCTCTCCAAGAACTTAAGTGTCTCTCCATTCGATGGTAGAAATATTTTAGTAGTAAGTAAGTTAAAACTAAAAATGTAAATTTACTACTATGAGTACTATGAATAGAATAGATTTGTTTACTGGTTTCTAATGAATAAACTCTGAAAATATTGAAGTGATTATAAAAAAATTGACATAAAAATGTGAGCTGAAATTCACCCCAACAGTCAAAGCCAGACACGAACAGCTGGTTAGCCATAACTATAACGATTTCCACTAATATCTAATAATTTACTATTTTACTATATATAATTTACTATCCGAAAGCAACCAACGACGGTTCGTTCGCTTACTTCGCCGTTTGAAGCTCATTATTTCCTCTGGTTTACCTATAATTCGCGTTTTACGACATCCCATACGACTCGGGGGAGACATCCCACCAGTAAAGTGGACCTAGAAGTCTGGCAGATCAAACAAAATTTATAAGTTACTCTAATTGACTGATGCAATGAAATAATTATACATTCGGTTCTTATAGAACAATTTAGTGGCAGTGCCCTTTGAATGACAGCTGCGCACGCTCCGCCAATCGCAAGTAACAGGATCTCGGTTCGTTAAAGCCGTAGATTTTAAAATAAAACTCCGTGCTGTCGACAAAAAAATAAATCTCGCAATACAGCGTACCCGCCTCACTCGAAATCGCAACGCCATTCCTGCAATCCGCAATCGAGCAAAACGCAATCTATTGTCAGAACAAATAGATTTTATTTCAGCTTGACAGATAATAATACCTGACGACTTTCAGGATTGATGTCGCCTGTTATATTGATGTTATTTTTCAATTGTCTTCTGCGAGCAAATTGTCCTGTTTCGAATGCATGCTCTGGCGAATATTTTTATGTATAAAATATGAACTATTTAGCAGGAGCAGCATTTAAAATAAAACCTTCATTTTATTTTTCATTACTGGCAATTAATTTAGGTTATTCCATTAAAAGGAAAAAAAGCAAAGCATCCTAATGAATTGTAATCGTATTACAGGCGAGGGCTGTCTTCCATTGATTGAGTTAAATTAGTTGTGATTGGGGATCGGGTTTCTCAGGGCAGCCGTCGCTATTTCCAACGTCAGCGCTTTTTTATCCTCCAGACAAAATGGCGGCGGGTATGCTTGCGTATCGTATATCTTTTATAAATTGTTAAAAATTTATGCCAGTTTTTTTATCCATAATGAATAAATATTAAATTTCTATCTGTAATTAAAATTAGATATTTTATTCTATAATTTAGTTTAAAAACGAGTTTTCATTAAATTCCAACAAATAAAAAGATAAATAATAAATTTAAATTGGGACTTTTTCTTCTTTGCTATGATTTTAAGCATGGCAAAGTCAGATACTATTAGGTAAACTATTACAGTTTACTAAAGTAGGTACTACCAGTATTTTATTAAAATCCTACTCAAAACTCCATTCCGGTAGTCATTATAATACATATCAAGCCATATTATTAGCCTACGAAACTAAACCGGAAGCAATACTAATTGCATAGGACCACTTGGTGACACATTTGATAGTGCGCGTACTATCTGTAGTTACAGGAAGGCATAACGTTGATGTCGACGTATGCAGCTTCCGTTGATTGAAAACAAATGATTTCATTTAAAAATGCCCGTTACCCTCCATAGCGGAAAAGTTTGGTATATACATATATGTGTAGGTATAACTTTTATATTGTTCCATCCATAGATAATGGTTTCCCGTCATCAACTTCCGGACTATTGATTAAAAGGTTATAACGCAGATCCATAGTTTGCAATAACAAATTCAGTATTTGATACGCGTGCACAAAAACATAAGATTCGCTTCTCACCTCTCTTCGTATAATCTTGTTTCGAAGGTTATCGTTTTTAGATTATTTTATGATGTGACGTTTTTAACAATCCAGCCGCTGTGGCGTCATTTGATTAAGGTCTCATGTCATTGTACACGATTAGTAGTTATCAATAATCAAGTCTTTAGCTTTTTCCTCGAGCGGTTACTTTATATTTGGCATTTGGATATTAAATAAATTTGCGGCGGATGTAATGATTCCTTATATTTACAAGAATACAACACGTTGAAATTACACTAATTTTACGGAATTGTATCGCCTTTATTTTAAGTTTTTGTTCCCGACGTTTCGAGTACTTTAAAACGCTCTTAGTCTC
>JWHW01010750.1:89181-100830 GCA_000931545.1 Papilio glaucus
CAAATAATCATCTGCAATGTAGATTTGACAAGCTGAACCCCGCGGTTTCACCCATCGTGCAATTTAATTTAAGCAATGATTGTCCAACCTAAGCAGCACCCTATTTAATATGATGTATCGTATAGATTTGAGGTCAACTCACATTGAACTAAAACCCCTACTACACAAAAATCTTTTCTTAGCCCTCGCCTATCTACGAACAGTCTACAGCAGTATGAACTAGAATCATTGACAGGGCTATGATGTGTTTAGCGATTAAGTTATATATTATTATATCTTGCAATACTCATATATAGAAATATTTATTTTCTACTAGCATTATTCTAGTAGAATAAACATATTACAACTATTCTTAGTTCAGTGAAATGTTTCAAATTAAATTATATAGTTCAGATACAATATTTTAATCCCGAGCACATAATAGCGCGCATTCAATTAGTTTAGACGAGGGATTAGGAAGTTTGGAACGATTCCGTAACAGTTTGAATGTACGTAACTTGCCTACACAATAACCGATTACAACTAAAGACCAAAACCTTCCAAAGAACGAATGGTTCACTTGGATTCATCTTTATTCAGCTTCCTTATCCGCTGAACGTGGTTGAAATTTAGATAAGATTTCTTAAAGTACAAACAAAGAAACAAATATTCAAATGATAAATTATATATATAAATTTATAATTAAAAATTTTTAACGTAATTTTTATTTTAAGCTTCCGACATTACTTATGAACGTCAATAGTCAAGAACGAAATCAAGACATGTTTTCGCCTCAAGGCCTTAAATTTGCATTTCTCTTTAGCAGTATAATTATTAAATAAGTTGTCACGGCTGTATAAATCGAATGGGGCGCTCAGAGATACAAATCTCGGAATAATTGAATGGATAAACCCTGAACGGTGTTCGTCATTTTACTAAAAAAAATACTAGTGCGTCCTCGACGTATTGGGTAGCTCAAAAACTTATTAAGACTTGATTTATTACCAGTAATTAAGTTTAATATAGAGTTGGACATAAATTTCATCCCTGGACTGCACAGGTATGCTGACAGTAGAGGCGCGCGGTCGAATACGCCGCAACAATGGTGCTGTTATGTAAGTGGAGATTTGTATGCTGCGGACGTTCAGTTGCAGCCCAGCGGTGCATTCGTCGTTGCGATCTGTGCCAAGGGAACTTAGAGCACACAATGCATAATTAACATTTTATTCTTAGGACGGTACGAAATGTTCACTTGAGATAAAACGCCAACGACAAAAAAATACATTAAATGGCAACAAAGTTATGATTTCTTATCTTATAAATATTCTCACGTTCTCTTCAGAGTTTGGAGTAAACAGAGAATAATAAATGACCACTATTAAGGCATTTTATAAGATCGTAAACATGGCAGAGAAAAGGATTAAAACAAATTTAGCCTTTGTAATACTTTATACAAGAGCAGTAACGCATTGTTTTATATTTACATTAAATGTACATATACGTTTATACATTAATAATTTTAATTCAAAACGATACATAAGAAAACAACAGGCACCAAATTTTTCTCAACTAGCAACACTCGTCAAACATCTAGCGTAAATCTAATATTAAACTTCTGATGTTACGAAAACAACACACCTATCGAATTGATAATTACAACATATTTAAAATACGATATATTAGTCCGTGTTATCCGTCACTAACTTAACTATTACTTAACAAAGTTACGTAAGCTAAGTAGCCCGTACAAAAAGTAGACTTCTCTATTAAAGTTATCAGGTTGAGACAGTTCCATTTACGACTCTGCCGCTATTAAAAGACAACATAGAGCTTCATAAAAAATATCTAAAAGTAGTAAACCGACTCGAGGTTGAACCCATTCAAGAAAAGAAAATGTTTAACTGAATATATTAATCGTAACACCTACGCTTCACAAGTTAATTCTGACATCGACTAGCTGTTAACTATTCGGATTTTTTCTGCCATTAACTTTGCATGCACTTATACTTTCTCTTATTCAGCCAAAATTATAGTCTAAAATCAAATTATGATTTTATAGTAGTTCCAGACGTTATTTCAGGTTATATATATCTGACTCACGGGTTAAAACGGAATGACAAAAGTAGCTTCAACCAAATTGATGTCATACTAAAGAAATAGAAGATCTCAGGAGCGGATAGGAGATACCTGACGAGTTTGAAAAGCAAGAGTTGTGTTCTAATATTGTTGCAAACCGAAGTCCTACTCGTAATCTTTGCCTGTCTCTATGGATTACGTATGACCGATAAAGATTTCATAAATATAAAAACATCTTTATTCCGAAAAGTACACGGCTTTTCGCGATTACCAAACACTGCAAAGAACGCGTATTTCAAGCGCATAGCTTAAAAAGAAAGTCGAAAGTTGCAACAATGATAAAATATAGTTCTAAGATGTGAACATTTCAGTTGACGACGCCATTAGATCCAGAGATTGAACCTAAAAATAAATCAAAAATATTTCTCAAAAAAATCGGCACTTTGGTTTACAATTTTCTGGACTGTAATAATCATAACTATATTATAGTATTGGCGCACTGGACGCGTACATACTTGCGTACATATAACGTAAACTACAATACAATGTATTATATCAGAATAGTACATCTATTTGGGCAAATGGAAAAACTTTCCCAAACTCATAATGCTATATTAGTTCGGTACGAATGGGAATATTATTGGACACATCTGAGCGTTATTTTCGATCTCGTTATCCTTAAGAAGGGTGTTGGGGCATTCGAGTTAGGGAAAATGTTCGCGAAACTCTTTACAACGGAGCTCGACGGAGTCTTCTCGTTGAGAATAATTAATAACGCTCCTCACTTCTACGCCCGCTTCTGTCTCGAACAGATAACTGAAATGTTTTATTAAATTTTCGCTTCTACCAACTTAGCTTATCCTCGCTTCATTCATTTATATTTTAAAAGCGTTGAATAATACGTTAAACCTTAATATGCGATATTCATATTTGCACAGTTCCTACGCAGTCTTTTACTTGGTATTAATAACACAAATGTTTATTTTTGAGTATGAACGATTAATGCTCTATTAGTTTTAGGATTTTTCTCTGTAACAATTAGCGGATTAACCAAGTTCTGCCCCGCGGTCAGAATTTTACCTGAAACAACATCCGACTATGTACCTTTTCCTTTTCATTAAGTTGTGAGAAAAATAGTTTTAATGGCGAAAAAGGGGGGAGGTTAGTTTAAGTTGTGTGTTTTTTTATATTTAAAAAAATGTGAAAAACTGATAACAATTATTAACTTCATCTACCCAATTGTATGTTGAGTAATTGTAGACGTATAAGGTTGTATATTGTATAGTGCAGATTTATGATTTACTAAACCAAAAAATAATAATTTAAATATTTATAAAATAAAATATTTTCTCATTAGTTGAAGCAAAGTACAGATAAAAATATGGTTTCCCACAATTCTACATTTTAAATAAACTGACAGTGCACGGTCCTGAAGGAAAGCGAGTCATAAACAAGCTCTCAGCGTTATAAAATATAAAGACACTCCGTTCGCGTCGACTCGCTCTGTAGGGAATTACATTTATCTACATTCCGGTTTATAACTAGCTTTGAATATCAGAGCCGTATTCGTATTTGCGCAGATCCTGCAATACCTTTTACTTCTTAATTCAAAAACTCCTTCAATTTACTTGACAGCCATTTAAGAAATAAATTTTACACACGACCAATACCTTTCACGACATTTCATCAATTCTACCGTAATAATATGTTATAAACAATTATACATTTATTATACTTTAGACTTTAACAATAAAATTGAATTGTGTACCAACCACATATCAAACGACGTAATCAAGCGTACGAACATACCTGAAAAAAGAAACAGAATTAAAGATTACAATGAAGTTTATGAATCAAGTCAATAAAACTAAAACCTCGCAAAGATAAAAGTATCCACAAAAAATCTGTGGAGTTTATTCAAATGAGTTTGACTCAAGACGTTATATTAATTTTACATCTAGTCTCTCCGGGATTTTCAAACTTTATTAGGTTGTTATTATGTATGGCATGGCATTATGTTCATAATTTTCGGCACGCCAATACAACAACCTATTTTTAAACGATTATTGTATTTAACAAAAGCGTTGTTCTAAACTAAAAAGCTAACGAGCTCGACTGAGAAAACATGACGTTACAACTCAGTTTTAACTAATACCTACTTCCGTTTTATGGGATAATTATAAATTGAAGGAAAATTGTAATGCAAATTTACTACTAGATTTGACTCGGCGGAGCTTTACGACTAACTTCTAAACCATTGTACTATTGTAACGCTGCAGTATCGTCATACCCATATGAGCGGTACACAGCACTACATACGCGGATGCACGTAGAGTTCGCTGCGTGCATCGCTGATGGCCACGGCATTAATATCTCGTCCGTCTGTCATGCACTTGTCATTAGTTGTAGCTTTGAATAATACAGCGCATTCATTTCTACGAATGCATAATTTTAGACTCGCGAATACGTTATGAGGCCACTTCCAGTTTCTTTATTTAAATCTGTTCTGAGACAAGCGGTTACAATGGTAAGGCGTCGGGGCTTCAGATATTTTAATGCAAAATATGTGCTGTTATTTCTCCTTTGTGTTTCTTTTTTTACATACAATGCATTCTTCGAGCCGAATGTAATAAGAAATAAAATAAAAATGTTTACGTTGTCTAATCCCATGGACATTTACAGATTAAAGAAGTAAGTAATTGCTTGTATATTGCAATCTGTCTCTAGAACAATTTATAAAATAGAAAACAAATTAATATAATGTTTATTTTTATAAATGATAACAGTTGATGTTAATTTTAATCGTCTTGTTCATATATTTTTTATTCATTGTTCGATCGGCACGAACTAATTAAATTTCGTACAAACAACGCGCCTAAACAAATTTCATAAGCCGAAACAAACTCCAACAGAAGGTCCGTTATTAACCATTAGACCTTTCCATTTGTTAACCGATAATTAAAATTAATGTAACTATCCATTTACCTAAAATACAGCGAAAACATTGTCAGGAAAATGTACTTTTTGTAGTTGTAGTTTTTTTTGACTGTTTTAAAACGCAGTTTTTTCTCCAGATATAAGACGAAGGTTTCTCTAACTTCATCATCCGGGCATAGTAACAACTCGTTTCATAAAATGATGTGGTTATGACATCCTAACTGTAACATTATAAATGCGAATGTGAGTTTGTTTGTTTGTTGCGCTTTAGCTCCGAAGGACTCAAAAGATCATCATGTAATTTTACACACGCATTGTCTGGCGTAACAACTGAAAATGACGTGAGGTATTACCCGAAAATAAAACTGTTCCCGAGGTACATAAAACCTTAATTTACAATATCGGTTGCCACGATAATGCTTTCATGTTTTGACCATAACAACTTTTTGACAGATGCTACCAATTCGAAGTTATTATATGCGGAATCATCTTACAAAAAATTTCCAGTGCGGAAAATGAGAAACGAATGTGTGCGAAGCCCGGCAACAGCTAGTATAGAAATAAGCTGAATAGAAATCTAACATTATTCATTGTTCTGATTCCATGACGTAACCAAGTAATTGTCTGTTCCAAGAAACGCTATGGCTGCGAGCGCGATCTGTACATTATTGGCCAGCTTTTCCTGTCACGCACTTGCTAATCAACACCAATTAACTTCTCGACACTCACTGTCGCATGAATGTTTGATGCGACAACCGAGAACACATTTTGCCCTATTCGGCAATACTTTTCATACGGGTAATCTTTAAAAAGGTAACGTAAAAAAAATAATTAAACAGACAAAATAATCGATAACGCCAAAAAATTAATCTCCTAAACTAATAGAATTGAGATAGACTCAAATGAATATTCCTATGATTTTAAATAGAGATAATTAGACCCAAAATGTGTATTGACCAAAATTTTCATTAACTTTTTATGACAAAACCGAATACCTGAATGGATGCAAGTTTTGATATTTAAATTTCAATCTCAATTATACCCAGTCTTTATTACCAATCAAGCGAATTTTTATACCCTAAGGATTTAAAATAAATTAAAAATATTGAGGTCCTAGGGCAATAGACTATTGTCGTGAACCATTTCCTAGTAGGTAAAAGTTAAAGCTTAGTTAGAATAATTAAAATATATTAGTAAACTAGTTATCCGCCCTGGCTTCGGGTAATCTATAAGGAACATCGCCTTTTATATACGTAGATATGCACCTTTAAAAAACAAACAAAAAATGTATCCCACGGGAACCGTACACTTTTCCGGGATAAAAAGTATTCCAGACATTAATATATCTCAAAACTTCATCCATATCCGTTCTGCCGTTTTTGCGTGAAATAGTAACAAAAATCCATACATACATACTCCATACATACATAACTTATAACTATAACTAACACTACTATAACTTTCGCATTTATCATATTAGTGTAGAATATACTTCGAAAATTAGCTAGCATTAAAAGAAACAGAACCATCAGTATATCACCGTTTCGTGAGACTATTATAAATGTTCGCATGGGCTAAATAAATAAAACAAAGCAAAGAGCCGGCTAATTTGCATAAAATTTGAAACTGCGTTAAAGGGCACATCGCACACGGCTCCGCGAATCCCCGGAGATAAGATATCTGATTAAGCCGGTGAATAGTAAGAAATATGTCGCTCGGCTCGAGTTGGCTTGTTTTAATTTAATTCAAAGGATATGCCGCCGGGAAAATAAATCGTTTGCTGATAATGAGGAGTGATAATTCACGCCTCGACATTGACGCTGTCTGCAAACCGGCTTGCGTCTTTATACCTCCTTATACAGACCACATAATGACGGTACAGATTGCATAGCTCTGATAAAATTATTATATGCCTAAGACCAGATTTGTTTATTACTTTGTTTTGTGTTTAAGGTGTGAAACAAATTAAGTTATTCGTCAGTTTTTACTTACATCTGGTACAATCGTCTGGTCATAAGATACGGTGTAGCAATAATGTACTTTATACTTAATTTGTATTTGAGGCTGTAAACGAACATATATTTCGTGGTAAATTACATAATTTGACGTCTTTTCTTCTTCTTGACCTTTATGTTTGTTATGTTTACTCCACTATAGAACTGACATTACGGAGTCATCGTCACTGACGTCGTCAAGTAACGATGACTCCGTAAATAAAATCTCAGTAAGTACCAAGATATTGGCATTATTATTTAATTTTAAACAGTTATTTCAAATATTGAATTATTTATATTTTACTAAAAGCAACGTCTTTTTTTTCTCAAAAAGGTATAAACTTAATTAAAGCCTTGGAACAGTTAATATTATTGCTCAATATATAATTTATAATATGAGCTAGTCGCAAATTAAACTCACGCTGAAGCATAAGAAATTCTCAGACGAGTTCATTATACCTATGTCCCGCATGATTGCCCTTCGCCGGCCGACCTAAACAAATACAAATTGACGTTACAGCGATTGGGATCTCCTTGAGAATTTATCTGGGCGATCTGATGAATTGCTTCAACATTTTTGCTAATTTAAAGGTTTTTATATGGAGCAAGACGGCCAGGAAGACGAAGCTATGTTAATTAACTTTTAGCATGCACGCCGACGCAGAATACTCCATTAGCCGACGGTACGATTCGCGGAAAAGACGCAAAAAATATTATTTATTTGGTGCGCAGTAACCGAGTAATGGGTTTCGAAATTGACATTAAAAGCCTGCTTACGTTGTATTATGAGAACAAATATTAATAATAGCTAGCTGGTTTTACTTGCATAACGTGGCGATACACATGGACGCTTGGTGTATCTTTGAGGTCTATCTATCCAGGTTAGATTAAAACCTTGCGCATTCATTCAAGTTAGGTTAATTTAGTTAGCTCTTTTTGTAAATATTTAGATTACATTCATAATACATTCTTATTCTCAACCATTGTGAACGTAGTAACACGAGATTCTTCACTCTTCACTTCTTTTTTTGCTACATAATCGTAGAGGATATAAAAACTAAAAACATTTACGTCTAATCGAGTCTAAGCAGAAACCGGATACCTTTGACACAGGCCTGACCCAATTTTTCGCATTCAACACATTCATCATTCTACGCATGTTGCTAACTGGCATTTTCAACGCCGTTTCTATACGTAATGTGTGTATGTGAATGTGTAGATTAACGCAAACACTTAAAACAAATTACTTAAAGTAATTTGTCGCATATGCAAATATAAAACACTAGCCTAATTGCACTTCTACGTGTCACACACTGGGTGTTTTTCCGTTCAAGTGCTATAACTTTTTACATTAACATAAACGTAATGCATACTATCGACTGTAAGAACAACTTTACGGTCATTTCCTTCGCAGATTTGACAGCTTATTGATTAAAGATGGACCAGTTGGAAGCCGCATCACGTCTGCATGAGATGGCAGCCTGCGTTTATCTTGCCCGTTTCTATAACGACATTTTTATCGTTCACCGCCACCGCCATTAGTTGTAAACCTATTATGGAGTACGCCCGGCGCTACCCGCCGGTCTCGACAAGGAAAATTAATTTTAAGCGAGCAACAGCGTCAATAGTGTCACGTAGCTTAATGTATTTCTCCGCGGCGCCTGCTTCCCTAAGAGCTATAGAAGGCGTACATGAAAAATAAGACTTTAATTATTTGTTTACTGCACCTTTAAATTTTAAATTAAAATAGCGTAGTAGCTTGATAAAATCAGTAGATAAACAAATGTTACGTCGGATACCAGTTTAAGAAGAGAGCTTAACCAAGTTATAGTAACAGTATAGTAAAAAAAAATAATATAAAATAACTACACCCGCCAGTGAAAGAATCGAGCAGGAACTTAAATTCAGAAGATTCAGTTAAACTAGGTGCAGGGCATTATAGATCAGGCTTTATATGCAACGCAGTTGTTCAAATGTAAATTGTTGAATAATTGCTGAGCAATGAAAATGTGATCTATAAATCTGGATCTATAAAGCTTACCCCTGGTGCATTACATTAACTTATTTACTTTAAAATAATTCAATTCATCAAATCACAGAAGTAAAACTTTACATTAAACTAAAAGGATTCCACTATTAAGTCTAAACAGAACAGAAATAAACATAAAATAAATTCTCGTACATTATTCTGAATTTATTTCGTAGCGGCTAATGCAATAATGTGAGCCTCCGACGCCTACGGCGGACCGACAAACATACCTTTTTCGTATTGTGCATAATAAATTAGTTGAACGAATTCCCTTGTAGGGATAAAATGTTTTTATTTGAAGTGAAATAACAACGTTTGTGCATGTAAAACTTAAAAAAGTTTTTGTGTATTTTTATATTGTACAGATTACAGTATTAAAAATTGGGTACTTTTTAAAATTAGACTGCTTATGTGTAGTACTCTCACATAAAACTTTTCATCCAAACAATATTTGACCAAATGCAACATCACACACACGCGTTTTACATGTTAAATATATGTTATACTTCTTTAGGCGCTTTATGAAAAAATTATGAGTGAAATTTTAAGATGCGCGCGCATCACTGTAACACAAAAGTAACAGGTTGAAGCTGCCTAAGTCTCGAAGAAAAACTACCAAAAAATAGAAATAGAACCTTTATTAGTCGCGCATGTTGGCACGCTCGTCGCCTCTGATCACTGTTTTAAAATTTATAATATAAATCCACATATTTCACAACACGTGTTTTAGTTTCATACAAGTGCGATTTATATATGTGCGTATAAATTATATTCAGTAGTAATTTGAAAATTTTGATTAATATTATTTACTATTCGTAAATATTAGTGCAAAAAATGTGCTTATATACTTTTTCAAGTGCTCCAATAGAGGTATAATTGAGGTTAACTATCCCTATGTATTATTTATTGATATAAATTAAAATATTATTATTTTATTGTAATTAATTATTTGCATGCAATTAAAAATTATTTTAATAATGCCAAAGAAGTATAACTTCTCACGCGCGTACATAAGTATACGCACCCATTTTTTTTAAATGAGTACCGTACCAACTGTTAATGAAAATACGCGTTTCAGGAAAAAATGTTATTTTATTATTTTTTAACGGAAACATATTTATTTTAAACCATTTGTCTAATTTCAACAAGTTATTTTTGTTCAAAAGTTGGGAACATAAATGCAAAAAGGATTGTAACATAGAATATTTAAAGGAAAATTGGTGTTGCCATAAACAGACACCTCTTCTAATACCTCACTTGATGAACCATTCATTGAACGATTGGTATCACTGCCAACAAATTAGGGTAATTTTCTCTAATAAATCCGGTGTGGCGTTGTTTCTTTAATATAATCGAAACACCATATTGTTTTTTTACAAATTGTTTCTTCGGCTAGTTTTAGATTGTTAAAATATACTGCGGTATAAAATTAATAGACATTACGCGATTTTTTGGCACCGCGAACACGAAGGCATCATTCGTTACGCCGCTTACCAAATCGTGAAGTATCAATTACATGCTGTACACCATTAATTCAATAACACGTTTTCTCTATTAAAGTTAGGTAGACAGCTCGATTTGAGGATTAACAATGTACGATTTGTAAGCTGCGTCATGGACTTTTAACAAAGACCAGGTCATTGACCAGTAAGGCAATTATATCAACTTATACAAAAAATCAAGAGTTTTTATAGCGATATTAACGCAAAGGTATATACAGGATCAAGCGTAGTCTATTATCGCCTCACGGTTAACAATTTGCATGTAAATTTTCTCATTTCTACCTCAATGAGACTATGTTAAAGCTACATTGAACTACATTAATATTTCCTAGGCCCGATAGGGTTATAAGTAAACGTTTGTGTGCCAATGTGAGGTAAATTTCCATCGCCAATAATTCGACAATACCACTGAGGACAGAATACTCCCCTATTTTATTTTACGTTGCTAAAAATGTGTCAAAAAATAAACAAAAATAAAAGCTGGTTAGAAAGAGTCAAATGGTAAATACATAACCAACTCTATGCTCATGACTCAGAAGTCAGCTATGTTGTAATGAATCCGTACGGTCAATATTAAATATGAAATAAGTAAGACACATTAAATATGTCACAAGTGCAACTCAATAGAATTATTTATTTAATTCATACAACATGATACCCATTACATAAATTTTATTATCTGTTCACGTCATACCTCGGCACAAATTAGTGTAGCGTGCACGCAGTGCGTTCTCATACTTTGCGCTCAGCCATTGTTCCATAACTGGAGGGACTGTTCGCGAATATATGACAATAGACCTATGAATACTAGCATATCATTAAGTCATTCGTACATTATAATTTTCACTTTGGGTAGAGATGCAAGCTAAGAACAAAGTTAATTATATTTATGGAGGTATGTATAGGCTTACCCTAGTTTTTATTTTGCGATAGTATAATGGTAGGGGAGGCGAAACAAGGATCTATACATCCTCGAGCGCATCAGATTTACATGTTAGGGTTACCTTGGACCCTGTTAAGTACCCTAGAACACAAACCAGTCATCTATGTAGAGCCGTGCACTTAGGTTAACCCTTAAATTAGTAAAAAAATCGATGATCGGATATATCTAGCTTCATCCTAAGATAGGGGG
>JWHW01010771.1:0-14744 GCA_000931545.1 Papilio glaucus
AAATTAAAATATTAAAATTATGAATTAAAATCCATTTTTATATCATAGCTATTTAAATAAAAGACCTTCAGAACATGTTATAACTCTTTTACTATATTTCGAGTAGAAAGAATTCGTGTCAAAAGTTCCTAACGTACCTAAAGAAATTAATGTGCAGGATTCACATAAAATTCTCTTTGTATAAGGGACTAAGAAAAGAAATGTTATTTTATTTTGATTAGAAATAAAATGAATTAATAATTAAGCCCAGTACATTTATGCTTTCGTTAACTCACTCACTTAGATGTTTATTGTTACACATAAATTTTAAATATTAATTGATAATTCAAACGTTGAATTCACAAACACTTATTATAACGTGTTCGTATTTAGTACAAAAACTAAAGAAGCTAAATCATATATCTGAAGCATTATAAAATCTAAACAAGTACATATGTGTACACGAATGTAAGTAACAAAAACGTGAGAAAATAAATTTATATAGCTCAGATACTCGTGTACTTAATACAACGTTAGCGACCAGCGAGATTACCTACTAACAGGATAAAAACTGATTTAAAATGTCGTTTCGACGTACGATGGAAAATATGAGGTTTAATATCAGCTCTACGTTAAACCTAAGTTTAATTTATTTACATAAAAATATACAAGAGTTTTAAGCGCCCTTCATTATTTAAATTATAAATAAACTAGTTGTTGCCCGCGGCTTGTCACGCATTTGTTTGGAACTTGAGTTCGCGTATAAAATTTGTAAAAGGATATTATTGTTCTGTCATATACAACCATGCCAACCTATATTAGGTTTTATTTTCCTATCCCCTAGTAAGTTTTTGGATAAAAAATAAACTACGTCCTTCTCTGTTTCCCTGACTATATGTGTGCAATATTTCCTGTTGATCGGTTGAATAGTTTCAGGTGAGAGCGCAACACACAAACAAACACATTATTACTTACAATATTATTACTTAGACGATTTTGACTTTCAATTGCTTTAACACAGAAAAAGAAACTGTATATCTGGACCCAGATTTTAATTTAAAAATGATTGAATCACAAACGCCAAAGAATGTATTGTTATGTATTTTTACAACGATATTTATCGGTTTTTATTAATATATGCGTTGTCGTAAATGAATACATCAAGTACCATCAGGAAAAACCTTCTATAAAAAAGCAACGTTCAATCGTATAATTTAGTTCGCAATTACAATTTGAATTTAAGGTCTTATTCCAATTTAGACTAGCTTAAAATTTGCCTTAATTACTTTAGTGTTATATCATTAAATGCCTCTGAAATAAACTCGCGAAGCTAATGGTAATGCGAAATTCATGTTTTGCAATAACAGTTACGCTTTTCTTAATAAATAGGGACTGAGCGAAATTGTGCGTAGCGTGTACCTTGCCTTTGAAACGAAGAACACGTCTAAGTGTTTACTTATATTCTATTGTTGTTTTAAATTAAAATATATTTAATGAAATTTAAAATAAAATTTACGTTTTTGTTTAAATGTAACACCAAGGCTTTAACACTTCATCGGAAAAGATTTGCGAACAGTAGGCAAGCAAGAGTTTAACTACGATCCTTGTGACACATCCATTTGCTCTTGATGCATATCGACATCTGTTAATTAAACTGCGACTACGACTGACAAGAAAACGGGCGAGTAGCAATTAAAAGATCACGAGAAAGTGCCAACGCTTCACATCTTCATAGCTTCATAGCATAGCTAGTCTAGGAAGTCTCCTACAAAAACATTGACTTCCTTTTACATCATAAATGTCCCTTCCCGTTATTTCTTTTATTATTCTTTCAATACGTCCGAGTCATCAAAGCAAGCAGTCTTCAATTTTAGTCTCAATCTTATAAATCACAATTTTATCTTACATCGTTATTTCTAATTTTATAATTCAAAGTCTACGACCAACTCCCATTTTCGTACCTAAAATAAGGCGAAACTACGGATTTTTGTATGGCCAATGGCGCTTTCATAAACTAACTTTATTATAATGGAATTATTTTTGTTCTGTATAGAGCGCTCAATACACGTATGAATAAATAACTATAAATAGACGCTCAAGCCCGTAACCCAGAGGGGTAGGCAGAGATTATGGATTTCCATTTGGCGCGATCCTGTCACACCTTTCTCGCTTCTTCTACATCCATACTTCTATGCATACAAGGTCGCCGATTACGGGTACTCCTTATATCGCCCTTGTTTAGTATGTTACTAATCTGATTGATATAATTTCCCGTTGGGCGTCCCTTACCAACGCTGCCCTCTCTCCCTTCATTCATCCATCCAACATGCCCAACTCGTATGACGCCTAGATTAATGATGTATTAATTAGTTTGTGGGAATCATTCAAAGATATTTTTTTGTTACTCACTTGTCACTGTTAATCTATAAGAGGCATTTACAGCTACGCCGGGATCGAGGCGGCAGGGCTCAGAAGGCGCCTAGTCTAAGCTTCTTTAGTTCATAGATTTTGTACACTAGCTATATTTTACTCGTGCATTCGTTCGTTTCAGCATATACTAGATTACCGCTGGATGTAGGACGTAGGGACGCTGGTCCCTAATTCGTTCCCACAACGATTGGTCCCCCTCTATCTTCATCCAGTGGACTTCCGCAACCTTTACCAGATCATGATAGCGACAACAAAAATAAAGTTTATAAAAATCGCAAAATGTAATGAACTAGATGTTTATTTTAAACCTTCATAGCAAGTTTTTAATGTCTTAATCAAAACGTAGGCGTGAAAATTGTTCGAGTTGGAAAGTAGAGCGAAGCGATTGAACAATCGCGTGCGAATCAGTTTAAATTTAACCGAGCAGAGCAAGGTACTCATTATTTACACGTTACATTCACAAATAGAAGTAAAAAATGAAAAAATATACGTTTTGTCTTTTTCATTTATTTTGTCCATTGTCTTAAACGCTAGTTGATACACCTTCTGTAAATTTAGTAAGTGCTTTTTCAAATAGTTTAATACAAGAAGCTATTGATAGAAGGTAAATGGAACTCAACCTTTGTTCTACGCCCTCACAGAAGTGCTTAAGAATGATATCTTACATAATATTGCTTATTAACAGATATTATATAATTTTAGATATTTTAAAAATATTTCTGTCAATTATTTCAACGAAAAATTATTTCAATTTATTTCAACGAAATCAAATTATTTCAACGAAAAATTTTTCAACATCAAAACAAACAACAGTTTTAAAAGTCTTATCTTATCCTGTATTTTTATAACTACATATAACCTAAAGACTCGTAATAATTTGAATTTCTAAACACCTTTATTTTACCTTAATATTGGATAGTTGATTATTGATGATAATATTTTTTACCATCTACCTGATCTTTATTCCGCGGTGGCTCATTTCGCTGATTAAAATTTCCACTTCGAAGCCAAAGTAAAGCAAAGTCGAACAGTGTATTCATTAGCAGCATCTGTGAACGCATTGATGTCACTCGCTGTTTATGTCGTATTTATCTTACGTCGGAACAAGTGAGCATAAATTAATAATTTCAATGTTTCCATCTGGGGTAACAAAAGCAAATACATGCCACTAAAATCTATATCAATCCAGTAAATAAATGTTTATTTTTAAACTAAACTATTTCAATTACGCTGAAAATTCAATAGTTTATAAAGTAAGTTTTTGTAATTAAAAAAAAATGAAGATAACTTTTATGGTAGAGAAGTTATACTTCACCACTACGTATTGACCACACTAGATACTTTAACCTCTAATCTTAATTATTGCAGTGATTAAGAAAAAAGCTGAGAATGATTAGATGATTATTATGAGTAGCGCACATGATTGTTGCGCTGCTCATAATAAATCGTGTCGTCGATGGCGATGTATATGCTTAACATACTTAAAAAAATCCTTTTGAGTTTTTTTTAAAAATATATTTGTTGGACTATTTGTCACGGTGTTTATAAAAATTACAAAAACATTGGAAAATATAATATTCTTTATTTTAAATTACAAATAACCTTTTAAAGATGTATCGACTAAAATACATGTATTTATCTTTTTTAAACTTTTGTAAACTGTTGTTATTTATATTTCATTTAGAATTTTCCGTTAAATATAATGATGGAGCTGGATTTTACAAAGCCACCAATTGGCGACTTAAGGTGGCTTCAATTTTGGATCCCAGATGCCCCATCCGAAGGTATGTAAAATATGTGATGGCCAGCTATGAAAATTTACTTACGCTTATGTAGTGACATGATGACAAGTAATTTTAAACAGATTAAATGATAAGTTTGATTTTCAATTCAACTTACGTTTTAAAACCAACACTAATCCCTATGCTTCTAGATCACTCACTCGTACTGAAACTAACGAACCTCTGGCATTTTTCCAGTTTTGTATTGTGCTGCAGATATTTCATTAACCCTACTAAATCCGTTAGTCTACACATCAGCAACATTCTACAAATAACACATTTAAGAAAAAAAAGTAAATGTTCAGATTAATTTTTTTTAAAAAGGACGCTAAAAGCGTACAGTCTGCGGACGTAGAAAGTGGAAAATATATACAACTCAAGTACACGTACGGATACGTGTTAGCACTTATTTATTCATATATAAAAGGTACACCAACTTTTTTGTTCACAATAAATTTAAAATAATAATTAAAAAAAATAACAAAAACGATCAGGTGAACACTTAAATGACATAGTATAACTATAAGAGACATAAGAAATTTGTACCATCATCTGTTATTTGATCCGGACCTAGATTATTATGTATGTTAGATAATACCACCAACGGTTACACAAGGTTTCAGTCTAGCTCAGCAACGCACTTGTGATTTATCAATGTACATATTATCTAACATATAATCTTGGTCCTGATCAAATAACAGATATGGGTTTATTTTTTCTTATGCCGTATGACCAAATGTATATACCTAATACAACAAGATAAAACAACAAAACGCTGTTTTATAACGACACTTTCATAAGACTTAAAAATAAATGTCCCGAGATGCATTCTGCATCTCTTCTGTTGATGCAACAAACATATAATAATAAAAAAATCAATCAAAGTACAATAATAATTAACGTGGCATTCAAGGCCTTTCGCCTTAGCCTTTTCCGTTGCAAGCACTTTCTCCTTTCAACACTAAGGGCCTTTGCACACGTCGTTTCTGGTGTGCGATGGCGCCGCGCGTTGAACGCAATTAGGACGCCTAGCGAACGAAGACATACGTGCTTATTTATCCAGCAGTTTATTTATACTAGTTCTATTATAAATGTAATATTTAATTATTACTTATATTTCAAAAAAAATATTATTAAAGTTATATTTCTGTAGTTTTTCGTGGAAAATACTAAACTACAGTTTGAGTTTTAGATTTTCAAATTTTAATCCAATACCTGCTCTGATAATAATCTTTTCCCATGATAATAAACTGCTTATGCTCACGAGAATATAAACACTGGACGGGAAGAGCGGCTTCGTAGCGGAGTTATCTAGATTAAGATTGTTAAAGCTTTTTGTTTGAGTAAAAATTTAATATTCTTGTGAGAAACGATTACTTAAATAAGTTGTAACTAAGCAAAACTCTAGAAGTGGGGACTTATTGATATATAATAGGAGAAAAAGGTTAGCATGGTATGGATATGTTATGAGGAGTGAATAATGGCATGTGACTAGGAGAGTTTTATATATGAATGTGGAGAGATATGGCGGTAGTTGTAGGCCTAAGAAAAGATTAATATATTTCGTAAAAGGTAACATGACGTCGAGTGAAGTCGAAAACCTGTTTTGCTGACCCCACACAAAGTGGGAAAAGGAAAGCACAACTTCTAGAAGAAGAAGAATAACATCTCTATTCACTTAAACGTGAATACTAACTCTTGCAGCTTATTTTTTCATTGGCGTTATGCACAGATAAGAAAATATTTCATATGAAAACAACCTACTGTAACAGTAAAAAGAAGGAAAACCGCAACTTGTAAGGACATTCAAACTAATATGGGTTTTTACTTAAAGTCTCAACATCGTTATTATAACGGAAAAATGGTTCTACGTTATTGTAAAGTTTAAAAATAAATAAAGGAATATTGCAATAAGTTCAACGCTATGTAAAATTTTTAAGTCACGCCACAAAGACATCTCATAAAAAGCAATTGTGAATCTCAGCGCTTTCTAATGCAAATTTTATTAAAATTTTACTGCACTGCGGCCGCTCTACAGATATGCAACTTTGCTGTACAAAAATTCTGTGAATAATACTTATCAAAAAAGATTTTATTTGTTAAGCATTTTACATAAAAATGAATGTAAGAATCCATGAATTTATCAAGCTCTGAAAGTTATCTCTTGTTGTAAATGACAAAATGCAGGTAAGCAGAAAGATAAAAAATATTTATTTAGAATAGACGATGAAATATTATTTTTAGAATCATCGATTATTTGGTAGCGTTTGCTTAACACAAGGTTAATGGCTTGCTAGTTTGCCACCTTCTGCTATAAAAAGAGCTTTATGTTAACGTTTGCGTTTGTGCATATGTCTGTGGAATTGTAGAAACAAAACTTAGGAACCGATTATGATGCGATCTGTTCGAAAGCTGTCGAGATCGATTCTTCGCTGGAGCCGAGTCGTTTTAAGATCATCATCCTATTTTCTACCTTGTTTATATTTTAGAAGATTTATTTGTGTCGGGAGTTTTTTTATTAATTATTTTTACTTGTGTTGTTGTTATTTAAATAGTAACACATAATAACAACACAATAAATAATTAATAAAAAAAAAACTCCCGATGAGACAGACGCACAAACGCAAACGTTAACATAAAGCTCTTTTTTATAGCAGAAGGTGGCAAACTAGCAAGCCATTAACCTTGTGTTAAGCGAACGCTACCAATAGGCATCTGCAACATGTTGATTTGCAGATGCCTGCACGGGTACCTTTAACGTACAGAAGAAGGGATAAACAAAACAATACCTATTCATCCCATCCCCCGTCAAATCCTCTTCACTTTCTCATCATTTCCTCACTAGAAAGGAATAGGAAGTAGAAGAGGACCGTAATTGAGCATACGAGACCTCAATTATCAGACGAAACGCAGAATACATCTACTTCACGCCTGTCTTCTGTGAGGTCGTGGTATTTCACCAGTCGAGCCGGCTCATTCATGCAACAGATGTTGTTGGTGCAGGCTCTACCCTCTTTTTATCATTACATTGTGCAAATGGCATAAAAAATAAATTATTTTTATTATTAAATTTTGTCATATCAATAATAGTATAAAATATAAAGGAAAGAAACTATTATGAGAGAATCTGACACAAAACTGACAAGGGTCTGTCCCTTATCGAATTGAAACAATAAGTAGATATAAAGTTTGCAAAAGCTATTACGTCCAGAGCTTATTGTTCACAACTATACTGAAAAGGTTTACGAGTAGTTCGCTTGACGTTACAAGTTGTGATATAACGCCTATAATAATTTATTTTTTCCCTTTGTAATCAGCCAGATTGTGGAGTATCTCGATTCTGAGCTGAACTTTACATATTTTTTTGTATCCTACCAAAACATTTCAGTCTTCTTCCCTTTCCCATCCTTTTCTCATAAGGATACAATGGGAAAGGGAAGAGGATCGGACAGGAAAGGGATTAACGGGTAAAATCCTTTTTCCTGTTTACGCCGTCCTCTGTCCATTAAAGGTAGACAACACATCTGCAACACATTTGCTTGTTGCTACGGGTAGCGCTCATTTAACATCAGGTGATGCGCTTGCACGTTTGCTACCTGCTACTATAGAAAAAATAAGTTAAAGTAAAAATGGTTGGCAAGACTCACAATACCATAATGCATTTACTGTTATAAAGTTATTAGATCTGTATAATAATCAAGCAACTAGCTGAACTTCTATTTGTCAAGCTCCGGTTTGTTATGAAAAGAATGGCTGCTCGCTTCGTGAATGTCGCATAAACTATTTTTTTATTTACTCCAATGTTATGACACGTTCGATGAACATGAAACAGCCAAGCCAAACTTTTATCACAAAATGAAGGTCAAGTAGAAGCTTGGCTCTACTAGAGGTCTCATATCTTCTATAAATTCTTGCAATACTTGTGCACAAATTTTAATAAAAATGCGATGCAAGGCAGTGCATATTTTAATGACGTTTATATTCTGACGAAGGAATATCAAATAGGTCGCAGCGACAAAATGAATTCAGTTTAATACAAGTGTTAAAGAACTTGGCATAGATTTATATCCTAACTAGCTGTTGCCCGTGGCTTTGTACGCATATGTTTCTCTTTTTCCATGCTGGGAATTTTTGTCAGATGATGTATAACATCGAATTATACTGTTATATATTATCGTTGTCACAACATAAAACATTACCATGATAACTGATATTGTAAATGAAGGTTTTATGTACCTCTGGAAGTTTGTTTTCGAGACACTGTCTACTCCAGGGCCATTTCTAAACAGACTAGTGAAGAACGCAAAACAGGCTTTCGATGCGGGCTCATATGAAAAATTAAAAAAAAACGTAATCATTGTCTTGACTTGATATAGTATCATTTATTTAACGAGTCGGAGCAACGTACCCACCATATTGGCTTAAAAACGTGATATCTTCTATATGTCATACAAACACAATCTCTACTTAGAGATATTATTGTCATACTAGTGGACCGCCCCGGCTTCGCACGGCACGCCGTAGCACTATAAAAGTCGAGATAAAACTATGCTATCTTTTAAGTTAGATCGAACTGCACATGGTGTGCGAATTTTATTATAATCGGTTAAGTGGTTTAGAAGTCCATTGAGGACAAACATTGTGACACGAGATTTATATATATAAAGATTAACAAATGCGTTTGTTTTCGCAACTAAAATCATAATCAGTATGCTTATGAAGTATCTAGGCAGTTTGAGAAATTGAATAGACGACCGTCGAGTACAGTAAACAATAAGCAGATGCATCAGACTGAAATTGAATTTCTCATGCCGGTGGCGAGGGTATTGTCATTCTTGATATCGAAAACGTCTGCGGAATTTATGAAATGCTGAATTAAAAATAGACTCAATAAAATATTAAGTATACGTACTACTAACAATAAATATTGCTAACTAAATATTCATGATAATATTTATACTACACAGGCTACTACTTTTAAATATAAATAAGCACTCACGCCCATGAAAAACAGAGGGGTTGTCAGAGATTATGGATATCCATTTGGTACGAAGTGGTTTCTACTGCCAATTAGCAATAAGATCATTAAAAATAAAATTATGCAACAAAAATAGCTACCTTATAGACTACAGGAAAATTATAAATATTATATATGGTCTGTATTTCTGAACGAATGGTCTGGCAACAAAAATTAATTATTTTTGGTCATTTTTGTAAATCTTAATACTTGACATATTAACTCATCTATATTAATTATACAGCATTTTATTTACATATGAGAAATTACACAACTTACCCAAAGGCCTTATTTAATGACGAGAAGATATCAAAAAGAAGAACCATTTAGAAAGTACGTTCTCGATTGTCGATGATTTAAAAATTTAACTGAAGAATATAATGTCATAAAATCAAATTGGATTTAAGCTTACCAAGTTCAATTGAATACGGTGTTTACTTATGAAATCCAATTTGGATATGTAAATTCCTTTAGAATTTGTACGAACTAAAGTAAAATATTTGTATTACTGCCTTTCTTAACTAAGTCTGGAACTGATTAAAGCCAAGTTTCATTCTCGGATATAACTCCACGCCTAACACGGAGCTTTAATTAACAAATGTGTTTGAATTGTTGTGTTTATTATTCTGCATTGAATTTATAAAAATTAAAATGTCTTGCAGTTAATTTCTTTTCGGAAATAATATCATCTAATAAAACTTTTAAAGGAACTTTTAAAGATTTTATAGCAATATATTAGTGTATAAATCAATAAATAAATATTTTCTTTAATTACAATAAAAAGAGTATCTACAGTCCATAATATTTCTTTAACATGTTTATTCTATTCTGCTGAATCAAAAATGTAAATGCAAGCAATTACCATGTTATTATTTTTCCCAGAAACATTATTTCTCGTTTCCTCCTGTGTCTATGTAATATTTTTGTGCTGGCTTACATCATGAAAGAAAGTTTTTAATAGTTTCGTCTGTACGTGTACATTTTAACATAGTTAAACAATCAGGATCCTCTATTAAATAAATACTTTTTTCTATGATGACGTATTATAATAAACTTAGTTTTTGATATATTTTCAACGCATGCATGCTTAAATTTCTATCAAGTTCCCAGTTCGTATCGCAGAACAGTTAAGATAAATGCGCCCCCGCCACCAACAATGCACCGAGAAACTAGTTTTCTATTTAACTTCGTCTACGAAATAGACTTGCTAGCAATGAATCTGCGCTTTAACTATTGACAAGAATCAACAACATTTTAACATACTATTCATCTCATTAAAACTTAGACAAAACTTCTACATATGATTTAAGACGTGAAATGTACTTGTTAGCTTTTAAGTAAGTTACCAACCAAATGTGCTACTTAGTATTGACTGGTTATTTTATTTTCATTTTTAATCAACCACTTCTTGTTACTGTCTCGTCTCCCGAATTAAAAACATGTATTTTTTCGAATGAAATGGTTATAAAGACGTCATGTTGCATGTTTTAAGTGGGCGGTAGGCAAGGTGTCGCGTGACTACCTTCCTGGAATAATACCGAATGTAATAACCCACCCGTAATTACTACCGACGTGGATTAACTTGTTTTTTTCACTAACCACGTACATTCTCCATTGTTTCATTCTGACTTAGTTACTGCTTAAAAAGTGGCAAATATTACCTTAAAATGATTGGACATTTTTGAACTTATTAATGAAGCACTGATGCAAACCTGACCATTCTATGTTTACTGGTACATTTACTAACAATAAAGAATGTTCTCCATCGGTTAGTACGTTCTGAAAGAAGATATTTTTCAGTTTCATTTGCTGATACCATTCTTGAATTGCTTTGCTAATTGTATATGCTTTTTACGGAATCTACTGCTTTAAATTCCTTCATGTGTTAAATAATTAGGATCATGAATACACTGTTTTTCAACGTTGCGTACTGCGTACTAATGTTTTAAATTTTCTGTGTTTCTAATGAATTCTTAAATATATCTCTAATGAAATTATGACATATACATTATATTTTTAAGTTACATATGATTGTTTTAGTTTAAAAATTTTAAGAATTATATTTAGCTACTTAATATTTAAATGAAGTGAAATGTTTTCGCAGCGGTGTTTAAGTCGTCCTTTGTTCGCAGCGAAATGAATTTTCAATTCCAGACACCTGGTCGGCGTTAGTCGCTGTCGCTTTTGTTTTCATGAATAATTTTCAGGTGGCTACCGACACGTTTATTGCCGGTCATAAGGACATTTATTGTTATGAAATACGCATATTTTTTAAATAACGAAACTAGCGATCTGTATATAATAACATATATACTCACACTCATAGCTTAGATATTCATACATAATTAAAGTCAATATTGCAACTAAAATATTTTTGAATTGATTCCGTTTGAAAAAATATCTCTTGATTGATTTGATAAATGACGTAGAACCACGATAAAGAATTGTTGACGATGAAAGATGAAAACTAAAAATGAAATATACCGTACATTCGAATCGAGATTCGGAATTCGAACTGGATTGGCTGAAAAACAACTACAAACTGGCAAAAATATTTGAAATTAAGAAAAAAAATCGAGGAACATACTACTAATTAGAAGAAGAAGAAACATGTGGCGAGCGCTATAGGATAAAAATTGCCGTAGTTTCGAAGCTATCCTATCCTACCTATACTACCTCTATTCTTCTCTATTCTCTTAAACGCTGCTTTGTTCACAGTTTCCAGAAGCGTCTTTTACCGGTCTTCAGAATTCTATCTAGACAAAGGAATCCTGAAACAATGTCAATAGTGACATGAATAGTCCGTGCATGTTGTAGCAGTAGATCATATTAATTTTCTGCTACCCAAACCCTAATTGCTGTATGCGTGTGATGTAATTGTTATGATTAATGTCTGCCTTATTCTGCATTCTCATCCTCAGTTAGAATGTTTCGAAATCAACAAGAGTAAGCGCGTGTTTTAAGACACAGAAGAGATATTGGCAGAATTCCATGAAGACAGAAGAGGGCGCTGGTTTTACAGGAATGGAAATTAGCGCGGGATTAAATTCACAGAAGTGGTGAATGCCGATCAGCTAATAACGAATCCGACGAAAAGGGATACGCGGGACCGATAACAGTCGTCGCCACATTTGACTATCTCGGCAAAGAAATTGTCTTTGATCACATTGATAAACCAAGACTTAAGTACAACCAATTATCCCCGAGGGTGGTTGGCGTCAGGCAGGTGGCCAGCCGTAAAAACTGTAACCAAAACCTATACAGTATGGAATACAATCGTACTGTGCTGACCTCACATTAGTTGGAAAAGAGCAGGAAGCTGATGAGGATCTTTTTTATATTAAATACAATAAAAATACATAATAGCAGTGACAGATAAACATGGATGTGTAAATAAATAATGCAAATACGTAATTCTTGCAGATAGAGAATAATATTTAGTGATAACAGAATTATTTTACAATTATAGCAAGAACTAATACTAAAAAGTCATAACTATATTCAAATTTGACAACCATTTCTCAGCTTCTGTAGGTATACTTAAGGGTTTTTTCTTGAGTTTCTAAGTATAAGGTTTCGCATTTAAAAAACTACAGAATCATCATTAATCTTGTACTAATCTCGTTGATACGTTAAATTATTCACAGCATGTCAATCCAAACGTACCTCCCTTTTACAATGTAATCAGTTTAATGGTATGGTTGGATTTTGGAGTGGGCTTTATTATATATTTAAAAGATCGGATCTATCTATAGGTATTTACTGATGCTGGCTCTGGCTGAATATTTAAAACATATCCGGAAATTTTTTGGTGTTCAGTTAGTATTATTTTATATCAAATTTTTAATTTCATTCACAGTGTTTCACTTATTCTTTTGAATAAGGATTCATTTATGTAATTGATTGAAACAAATTATTTCCTACGTAAGATGTAGTAGTACAGATTACTACAAGAAAAGTAATACTAAAATTACTATGGCAACTGATATTTTATACCCTATTAAAGCAGTTTATTGTAATAAAACACAATATTAAAGTACAATTAAATCGTGACACTTACCAGTCCCTCCGATTTAATCGCAGTGTCGAAGTTAATGCGTTGTAGAGCACGACTGAAACACTTCAATGATAATACTATATTAATATAAAAAAAAAAATTACTTAAGAGAATATCCGCAAACCTTAAAGTAACGATTTTTATGTCAACTCACTAATTTCTATCAAAATGTTAGTCATACAACTGTTCTGTTTTGTACAGTAAAAACTCAACACTGTATTTCGCAATATTAACTTTCCGTCGTCGTCCTTACAAGCAATATTTGCATTTAATTTCTTGTTTTCAAGTTAGCTGCTTGTTGCCAAAAGACACATTGCAATTTGTCTGCACTATTCCAACGCTATAAATTTTCCTTGCTGACGGCAGCGGTCTAAATTGTAGAACAAATGGTTATTTTCGAATTCAGCTCAAGCATTTTTAGAGATATGTGAACATTTTCAAAGTTTTTTATGTATACAAATTTATGGCTACATTTCCTTCGAATACATTTGTTAGATATTTTATATATTTACTTTATATTAAAATTAAAATAAAGATCTCATTATTACATAATTAATACAGATTAGGGAAAACATTTTCAATATTCAAAAATACGCAATCAGTCATGCGATTGTGTATTTGAATGAGTATGGTAGACTGGTCTGCTTTAGAATTATTTACTGTCTTTTTTGGGGAACTAAAATTTCTTCAAATATAATAGACTGCATGCACTTAAATCTCTTATTCAACGTATCGATAACTATAATAAAGTTAGTAATCATTTTGAGCTACAGCTGAATCGAAATTGTCACCAAAAGTGATCGTAAACATTTTAAAACAAAACTTATTTCAAGCTTATTCTACGCTGGTATTAAACCAAGATTCAAGATTTGAGGCCATATTTTTTAAAAGCAAAGAGCAACGCTATCTCGAGCACATTAATTTAATCTTACCTATCTAACGTCGGAAAAGTTTAAATTGCACTCTGCTGTCGTAATTCATCAGACTTGAAAAGTTTTGAAGGAAATTGCACTTAGTACCTCTCTAGAAAATCTCACATCTGCTTTAATTTAAATGCTTAAACGCCTCAAGTTTCTCAAGCAGAGTTCATAATGCACAAGAAAATTAGAAGTAAACTTCGTGAAACATGTTAACGTTTTAATAAATACCACATGAGTTAATAAATACCACGTCAGTTTTCATACAATAATAGACCTTTTTACACAGGTAATAAAGACAAAGAAATACAGGACATCGCCCCGAGATCGTAAAAGTATAAATAACAAAATCTGTCTAAATAGATTACGAATGACAAACGGGTGATTTGGATTCTGGATTCTAATTTTTTGTTTCTAATCCCTTATTATGCATGCTGACAATAGTTTTCAAAACTCACCTATTAAAATATGACGAATTTGAATTCAATTAAAATATGTAAAAAATATAGTTTTACTTTACTCTGTTTGTAAAAAACCTCTTACTTTTGTGAATTTTACATTTT
>JWHW01010844.1:0-27411 GCA_000931545.1 Papilio glaucus
ACCAGGAGCGGAGTTCTGAGGTAACAAACATAAAAAAAAACATACACCCAAATTGATAACCTCCTTTTTGAAGTCGGTTAAAAATACCTTAAGGGGATGCCCTTAAGGTATTTTTTGCTCTAACAATCAAATATATAATTTGAACGGTTGAAGTTAAAAATTAATATAGTAATCAGACATAATGTCAACATCGAACAATATTAAACAACTCGAAATCAATCTCGAGTCGTCAAATAATTAAACACGGCTCAAATTAAATTTATTTTGGTCGCCCGACGACGGGCGTTCGGTGTCAATGATTTGTTAAGCGAGCTGAGTGCGAATCAATCTCCCCTAAAGCCTTTTGTAGAAGACGTTGCCTTTGAAAATATTGCTTTATTATTTTTTATCGTATATGGAGAAAATTTAATGTTTATTTTTTAATTATAAACTAGGCAAATACTTCTCCTAGGACCTAAGTCGAATCACCTTGATTAGAATCCAAGCCTATTGTTTAAATTATCTTGTTTCATACATAAGTTTACAATATACATATAATAGGCATATTGTAGCATACTTTACAGTTGTATTTATTTATAACATCACTAGTAATCCGCCCGTCTTTGTCCAGGTGGCATTAATTCTGTTGATCCGTCCAACTAACGCTTTGCGGAACACCGCTAGTTCAATCTGGACGTTGCGTGAAAGTTAAATCGAAATCGGTCTAGCTGTTTCGGAGTCTATAGAGGACATACATACACACATCGCCTTTTATATATAAGAAAGAAACGATCATAAACATGTTTTCTTACTATGAAGTTAATGGGAATTAGGATCTTTTTAAATATATTAAACGTTTCTCAGAAATAATACGAAAGTTTCGCCGTCTCTGTTGCCTTTGGGTATTTTTTATTGGACGCGAATTATTTTTTTGTTTTTCCAATCTCCTTCTTAATATAATTACTTGTGGGTTGTCGAAGTCACCGAAATAACAAGAAATGAGTTGATACTTTTCTCGGCATTATCCCAATTTTACCGGCATCGTTGCGATCCTAGATAATTAGATGTCTTCGGAAGACTCTCCACGTGCGTAGTATTTAAATTTTCTTTACTGATATATTAAAGTTTACTCTACTATTTTTTGGTTAAAGTTCGTACAAACAAAAAGCCGACTGACGGTATCATTATCATCATATTAGTATCTAATGACGCCTCAATCGTCAAAATCGGTCAAGCCGTTTAGGCTGCAGGAGGTACGGAACCATACATACAAACCACATACATACATGACCGCGTAAAACAGTACCCTTCTTCTGGGTAAGCTGGGTAAAACTGGTTGAACTGATCTACTTATATAGGTCTTTGAATATGAATGAAATTGGAATACAGAGAAGACACCAAAGGGATCCGTGGTGTAGCGCCGGCCAGAGGTGGCCGTTCGAGGTGACTCTTTGAGTACACCTTGGAAGCGCGCTGGCGGACTGAGGGATCGCTATCCCTCTTCTTCCCAGTCGAGAAGACTATGACAGTGTGCCACTCTCTCTATCTTCCGCGACGTAGCGGGGTCGCACAGCAGATATGATGGTGGTGGAGCTGCAGGTGAGATTGAGGAGACAGGGGACCCCTTGCAGCCGTTTTGCGGTTTGCGGCGGAACCAAAGACCAGATCCGTAATTTCGCTATTCTAGTCCCCATAGCATTAAGGTGACGGGTTCGAGGGAATCCGTCACTCATGACAAAAAGCAGTGTGCCCGCGCCTTTCTGGAGGAGAATTGGGGAAGCTCGTGTCCCCAGAGACGGAGCTGCTTCGGTGGCTGGCGAAGATAGAGCCTTGGATGTTTACGAGAGTGTTCCCGTAGCCCCGCTGATTTGCGTGGGAGGAACATTCTGAGATTTTAATGGGTGCGAGTCCGACTTGCCGGGACAAATGCGAATCTGCGTAGGCATTTACTCACTTAAAAAAAAACACGAGCATTTTTTTATTCTAGTTAAAATTGGTTATTTTTAAACGAAATCTATATAAGTCTATAACTAAATAATAATAATAATCAATATTCTAACTTTCAATCGAATCTTACCTACTTAAATTCATATACTGGTATTTACATACATTACTGGTGTAATAATTAAAATTTGTGTGGTCACACTTATTTCCGTCTAACCGTAGGTACAACCTATACCTATATAAAACTGATAATCGTACATCCCTTGTCTAATTTGAAACGCGTTTGAAACAAGCGGGCAATTTAACATTCAATTACACCGTTCGAGTTTGTCGGACCGCCACCGAGCGACTCGGTGCAAATCTAATTCCACTTTCGTTTGATATTACACGGCCACGCGGATCGAAAATATAAAGCATTGTAGTACCTTTAATTTAAAAAAAAACAACCTGTGCGTGTCAGCTCCGACGCACGACCAGAGTTTACTACTTACGAACAATTATAAAATACATAGATTAATAAATGAGGGTAAATGAATTCATTTTTTATTACTTAACGCTTGCGTGATACATTTATCTACATATTAATTATACAACGAATTTATCAAAATACATAACAGCCATGTAAATATAGAAAATAAAATATACACTGATAAAAAAATAGGTTGTGAAAAAATATGTAATCCGCCACTGTTCATTCAGTTATCAAGAGGCATGGGAATTACAAAATCCGTATGTGTCAAGAGAAGACAGGTCTATATATGGTGTGGGGATTTTTAATGGCCAGATTGTGGGTCCTGTCGAGCTTCCACCTACATTAAATACTAATTAATTACTTGGACTTTGTATGAAACACCCTACTCACGCTTCTTCAAAATGTTCCGAGTGAGCTAAGAGATGTTACGTGGCTTCAAAATGATGGGTGCCCTGCTCATTAAGAGCTTACTTGGATTAAGCTTACCCAGGCAAATGGATTGGGCGATTGGGACCGATATAGTGGTGACTTAAACCCTCTGGATTTTTTATTAGGGGTGCATGAAAGAAGTGAAATACCCAACCAAAATGACAGCGAGTTGAGATCATCAAATTTAAATGATAATTTCAAAAGCACGACTGTAAATTATTTTCCTATTCATTTAAAAATAAAGATGACAACAATAACAACTATAGCAGCAAATCTGATATTTAGATTTGCGGGGGTTATATTACATTAAACATTACTTGTGTTAGACTCTGACAGGAACTGTCATTCGTTATGTATTCGGTTACTAGATAATTAAGTTACATAGTGGTTATAAGGTAAAATGGAGGTGCTTCGCTTATCGACCTACGTTGACCCAATGTGATGGGGATTATCAGAGTCCATTAGAATACTTTTTATCAATTCGTAGTGATCTGGTCGGCATCATCTTTGTTTTAACCATATTAGTCTTTCCTCATCTCAACCTATATACGTAACCTAAACACATAACCAAAAATACAACTGTTATAAAAAGAGATTTTGAAGGCTTAGATTTAAATGAGCTTTAAGAAATTAAATTGTACAATTTTAATATATAATGCCAGCGTATAGCTTGACCTGACAAACAAACGGACAGAATAAACACTGCACAAACTTGTTTCATTTCCTTTCACTAAATAAACTTGCCTACACATACCTCCTCACATTTTCATATTTTATGTTTTCTATTTCAATGATATATCAACGCACAGCGCAAACTACGGGGCTTGAATTTTTGTATAGACTTACCATCATATTTACCATCAAATTTATTGTATGTATTTGTTGTTTTTGCGGCAACAGAAATATCTGTGAAAATTTCAACTATCTAACTACAGCCTGGTGACAGGCGGTCAGACAAACAGACGGACGAACAGGGGAGTCTACGTGATAGTGTCCTGTTTTACCCTCCTTTAATACTAAAAAAGAGTGTTTTTAAAAAGGACATAATGAATTTAAATTGCTAAACATTCTAACTATTCTATTGCTAAACATCAAAATTCACAGTTATTTATTGGTTAGTCTTTGTTTTGTTTTGTGGTATTTGCGCAACATTATTTTGATGTCATCCCGGGAATACGGTATAAGTGCCTAACTCACATTTCATTTAACTTGGAACATTATTCCCACACGGCCATCTGATCCCAAACTAAGCAGAGCTTGTATTAAGAAAACCAGATAACTGATATTACATATACTACTTGTCTTTTTAAAATACATACTTAAATATGTAATTGCACCCAAACTTAGGACAAACGTTTATGCACTCAAATGTCTGTCCTGGGTGAGTATCGAACCCACGACCTGCGGCATGAATCTTACTAACGACGCTAACTAGCCCGTCGCATACATATTATAAATGCGTAAGTTGGTATGTATAGTTGTATGGATGTTTGTTACTCTTTCACTCAAAAACGACTGAACGGATCTAGATGAAATATGGCACAGAGATAGATTATAGTCTGGAATAGCACATAGGCTACTTTTTATCCCGAAAAAAATATACGGTTATACATTTTTTTGTCTTTTACAGGTGTGTATATAAACGGCGATGTGTTTGTATGTATGATCCCTATACATTCCTAAACGGTTACCCGGGCGAATCCGGGGCGCATCACAGCAGCATATAATCGGAAAAATAATTAGTATCCATATTTATGTAATTATACTGAGAGGATATTTCACCGTTGAAAATAAACGCGATCAGTTCGACCTAAACTCGGTTTACGCGTCGAACGGAGTTTAGGGCTCCAAATTGATAATCAACTGGAGTAGCACAGAATTGAATATTTCACGGAACATTCTCAAGCCGTCTTCCAAAAAAATTTGCTAGTCTAGCTAGCTACAAAATAAATATCACGCGAAAGCGTTATCGTTTCATATCTTTTAGATCAATTGAAAACTGTATGTAATGCTCTCCTCAACAAAGTCAGTACAAAAATATCTCGACACAAGAAAAAAGAAAGGCTTTTGTATATTACTTTCGTTCAGGTATTATTATCGCTTAAAAAGAAGCTTTAAAAACAATCTTAAGAAAATATATCAGTGAAATAAAACCTTGTAAAAAAGACCTGAGTTCAACCGTTCGGAGTTTAATCTCAGTTAGAACATAACTGCGTTTAGTTTATGTTGATGCAATACAATTTGGAGTTCTAAGCTCCGTTAATCGCGTAAACTGAGTTTAGGTCTAACTAATCGCGTTTATTTTCAACGGTGAAATCGCCTCTATGACGTCATTTTACATTCTTTGTTGTCAAAGATTAAAAGTCTAATGTCCTACATCCTATCACTTCACGCCCTTAGCTATATCATTTCTTAACGTAATCTAGCGACCGAGTTGTCTCTCTTAATAGCGGCGTATACTTAAGCTTGATGTGCCAATTACAAAAGCGCGTAATACGAATCTGACATATTTTAATTATAATGCGCAAATTTGTCGGTTGCTAGCCAAAATGTGGCGAAAGAAAGGGAACGTTTATTATGTGAGCTCACTTATGTGAGTGAAATGTGATTATGAAAAATGAGTTGCGTACCATCAGTAATACATTATTAATTATTAAATTGTTAACATTTTATTTTTAATATCAATAATAGATTTGATAACGACCTTCGCTATCAAATCTAGAAATACAATGCCATTTAAATTGATTTTATAACATAAGGGTGCGTACGAGCAATATGTCATCTGATGGTATATGAACACCAACGCCCACAGACAACTTCAACGCCAGAGGAGACGCAGATGCGGTGCCTTGGTCTTCAAGAAAGGTAAAAGTCAGCATAAGGCAGTTGAGGCAAGTTTCGTCAATTTACAATTCAAGACACGCTTGTGGAACGACAATGCCAAGATAGTGTGGATAGCATTTGGAACTTTGTCATATTGTAAGGACGCGTTAGCCCCAGAATTTGTTCTAAACAATTCTTTGAAAATACCCACTGGGTATGCATCAGTGTTTCATATTTTTGCAGGCATATTTTTCCCACTACGTCATGAGTCTATTACTAACAAATTAATTAATACCATTTTAACTCTCTAATGTTAAAAAAACAATAGAATTCAAGAAGAACAAAGTAAAATATTGTTGTTTATCCGCAACAAACGGCTCCTCTCCCTCGTCTTCAAATCATTAGCTCGTATTTTTTAATTCATTAGACGGGAACAGCAAACAATGGTATTAGTTTTTTTTTCTTTTGCAGGATACCTTTTAAGGATTCACTTTAATTAAAATAAGTAGCATATTATTTTTAGAGAAAGATTTAAAAAATATACAAGCTTAGCTTTATTTAATTCCATTTTCATGGTTGGTATTGCTCTACCGTGCTAAAAGGCTGGCGACGCATTTGCATTTTGTTCTTCTAGTGTTGCAGTTGTTAATGGTAGTCGGGGAGAATTAATATTAGGCGACCCGCAGTTTGTTTGCCTCCTTATGCTATAAAAAAGAATAAAGCCTCACCAAATAAACGTTACATTAATAGTCACTACTGGGAATGTTGATCGCAATTAATATGCATGTGGGATTGAAATCAGAAACGCAGACAGATCCTTTCCTAATAAGGAAAGGATGGAAGGCGAAAGAGGATTTGACGGGCGAGGGTGTGAATAGGAAAGGGAAATATACTTTTTCCCGTCTATTCCCTCATCTGCCAATAAAGATTTGCAACTCATTAGCTTGTCGCGGATGCCTATGTGTGGCAGTCACATAATATTAGATGATCCGCTTGTTTGTTTGCCACAACGTTCTTTAAAAAAAAAAGATTGCCGCTAGTTTAAATCAACGTTGACAAGTTAAATGTTTTCATGTGAAATATGTCAAAACGTAGGTCGGGATTTATTTTATACTGTTACAATCAAATGCGAGTGGAACAAATCAGTCTTTTTTTAAATAAAAAAAAATATTATTTAATCGTTATTGGTACTTTTTGAGTGTAATAGTCGAGTCGAAACTCCCGAGTTTTATTACAATAACAAATTATTAAAATCAGATTCGAAATAAATGTAATAATATCTCATAACAAGCCCTATATTTAAATGTTAAATATCAGCGCCTCCAACATTTTATATTGCAAACCGCTCAAAATGTCGAAAATAGAAAATTTTATATAAATTCCAATACTGTATTATAAATTTCGCCGCGACGCCATTACGTAGAAATAAGTTAGTCTTCGTTTACGCAAAAAAGTAATTTGAAAAATTAATTCTCGATACCCGCTTCCAAAGTGTTTAATTTAGATACCCACTCAGCTTAGTGATTGAGCGTCCCGACTTTACGCCTGAAGACTACGGATTTCCGGAGGGATTTTTTCTTAGACACAATCCTATTTAGACTTACCACAGGCGTAATGGGTAAAGCATTTATTAAATTCCTTCAATGCGTGAACTTCTACAACAGCAAAACCTTTTTTTTTACATTCTTACTGCCTTTAGAAGTGAAAACAACAACAATGACGTCAACCACACCCCCACTACCCTTGCGCAGTCATTACCCTATTGCTCCCCTACTCCTTTTATTTTTCTTGTATTCAATTTTGAATTATATGGTTAAGAAAGAAGGTTTTATTTTTGTTGACTATTTATGAACTACTGTCGCGCCTTACCACCTGTTTTCACTTCTGTCGGAAGTCCTTATGAGTGCCTATGTTTTTTTTGTTTTGATTTTTTCCTAGGAATTACAATGAAAGAGTTTCAAAGCATCTCGCTTTGCAATAAGAAGCAACATTGTAAGTCATCCAATATAAAATTTTTGCCGTATACGAAAACATATATGGAAAGATCTCATGCATACTAATACATTTCATCATTCAAATTCAACGCGAGTAAATTTTAATGGGAATAGTTCTGACATTCCACGTGTAGTCACACACGTAGTCTCTCGTTTAAAATATGTTCCAAATGTCAACTATTATCCTCAATATTATAATTTTTTTAATCTTTTTTTGGCCGTGGTGCAAAATTGAATTTTCGAGATGACATTTCTGTTTTCTTGCATCGACATATGCTTTGACGACTGGCAGAAGAGGTACGAAATTAACTAAAATTCAAAGTCAAACTGACCTTTGGTAAATTAGTTTCTCTTTTTTCCTATTTTTGCTAAAAGTATAAAATTAGTAACTCCTAGGTGCCAATAGTGTTTATTGATAAAACGACCCTTAAAAGAGATTGTAAAAATATTAAAACTTTTTCTTGCCATTGTAGTTATAGTACAAATTTAATAAAGATTGTCAACAAATCATAATAAAAAAAGTTTAAACTAAAAACATTTATTAAAATTGCCTAGACAACAAAGCAAATTAATTAAAAAAACCATTAAAAATATTATCATTCTCACTATGAATCAGATAGACATTCGATTTACTTTCAATTCACTACTTTACTAACTTACTTTAAGTTTCTTTGTGATTTTAGACATTGAAATTTTTAAGTAGACTTGGTTCTTTCAAATAATATTAGTTATGGACATTTTTCAAACTTGTGTACATTATTAACATTATCTTTTTGTACCTAAGTCTGAAATTGATTGTAAAGGTGTTATACATTCGTCCATCTTTACCTTTTCTTTTTGGCTTATGTAATATTCCCCTATCTCTTGTAGTGTCTTATCCTTAGTCTCTGGTAAGAATATGTATAAAAGGAATGTACAAAAACCAGCTGCAATTCCATAAAAAGCAAATGCACCATGCAAACCTAAGCTTCTAAATATGAGCGGAGCAATCTTAAGAAAAGACGTACTGTATATTTCACTAACTAATGCAGTTATAAGAAAAGATGCTGTTTTATATTTTAATGGAATTATTTCGCCGTATATTGATGTCGTCATTATCATCGGACCACAACTGATGGGAACAGAGAAGGCAATCAATAATAAAATCGACACAAATTTCACCTCCTTTAGAATTGTCAATTCGATCAAATACAGATACAACGCAATGATGAATAAAAACGTAATTCCTATTGACGATGAAACTAAGTACAATGTCCGTCTTTTGAGAATTTTTGATAGGAAACAACCTACGTACATCCCTAATACTGTAACTCCGTCAAGAATCAACATTCCTGTGTAAGCGGTACCTTCGCTGTTTGTTATTCTTTTAATTATATCTATAGCGTACATACTACAGATATATTTTCCTGATAAATGATACTGCGTCACCATTAGAATCGATAATAACACAGGTTTGTAGAACTGTTTGTACAGCACCGTCTTCAAGATTGTAGAAAATTTCCAGAGCTGTTTTCGAGAATCACACCTCTCTAAATATCTTGATTGGGACAAGATTAAATTTTCTACTTCGCTCTTCGAATGTTTATCGGTTCCATGAAGCCATTTATGTGCTGTTCTACATTCATTGAAACGGCCTTTAGTAGCTAGCCAGTAAGGTGATTCTGGCCAAAATATACTTAACATTGTAAAACCACTGCAAAAAACTCCAAAAACAGGTATATATTTCCAATGTATAAATGTGCCTATTGTGTTTGACACCCAAACACCCCAGAAGAAAGTTGCTGATTTGATTGTTAGGAATATTCCTCGATATTTTGGCGAAGTGTATTCAGTAATTATTATAACGGAAACCGTAACGTTCGCAGCGTGGTTCATTCCTTGCATTGCTTCACTTATAAGTATCTGTATTGGTGAGTTGCTTAAGTACAACGCAATGAACACTGCTAACATATTCGCACATATAATCACGTACGTAATCTTCCTTCCGATTCGACTGATGGTCAGAGGTATTATGAACACCCACGGTATCGCTGCGAAACCGAATACCGAACCTGAAATAAACAATACAAAATTGTCACAAATGTAAATGGGACACAATGTACATATAGTATGTGGGTTCTTCTCTTGTCTATTGTAATTACTTATAGTAAGACTAGCTTCAGCATATGGCGTCTTGCAAAATTATTAACGATCCGATGTCTAATTTGATGTTCCATGTTTAACGAGGGATGAAATTTGGTGAAATGCCAAGGCAAATCGTAATGTGAACCTACTCATTCGAACTGTGACACAAAACATTAATTGTTAATGACGTAAACAATATTAATTTCATAAAAAACATTTACGAAATGAGTGTTATTTGGTTTGAAGTCCATTTCAATGTGACCTCTACATTCAAGTAAACTTAAATAATAAAATAAACTTAAATATAGTATATATTTTAACTATTTAAAAGTATAAGATTAGTGTAAGAAATTAATATTAAAAAGAAACATACAGACGAATTGATAACCTCCTCCTTTTTGAAGTCTGTTAATAAAAGAACTAACCTCAAAAAAGTAACTATACCTCTTAGATTATTCCAGTAAAATTATTTTAAGCTCGCTAAGTTCTCGTAGTCCATATACTAGTGGAAGCAGCATATAAACTCTACTAATTTCTAATGATAATAAACAGTTACCAACTTACAGAGCCATGAAGCCATTTCCTCGTTCACCGCTAAAGTCTCGTTCTTTTCTCTTCTTATCTGCGGTATAAGTACCGTGGGGGCGCCGAAACAAAGTCCGGCCGCGAAGTAATGTGCCCACACGACACTACATACCAGCAGCTGCAAAATGAGCGGAGCAAAACAAATAAATTTATTTTGAGGAATTATATATAGGAAGTTCTTGTTCGGACAGTTGAACGATTAACTTACAAGAACGCTGACAGGACTTTCGTGGAAGATAAGTGGAGAGTGTTCAAGTAATGTTTACCTCCATATCATGACACGTACAACTACACTTATTCCCGAAAAGGATTGGCGGCAGGCCGACGGCCGGCCGTAAAACTTATACGTATGGACTACGGTCATACCCGACCCTACATAAGTGAGTCAAAGGAGGAGGAAGATGATGATGACACGTACAACACGTACGTGCCTTATCTAATGATCAGCCTCCGGTAATATATCGAAATCTGTGTCAACAAAGCACATGTAAATTCTTTGGTCCTGTGGATATTCATGGGCGGAGTTGATCACTCAACTTTGTAAAGACTCGCTGGAGTGCCTTTAATTTATAAAAAAAAACAATTGGTCACCTCCGATAAAATATCTCGAAGTCGTAACGACCTACGAATACCAAATAAACTTGTTTTCTGTGAGATGACAGTACTATCATTTTTCTCCTACCACTATAAGAAATTACCTACTTAAATGTGATGTTTTTACACTTACCTGTCTAAACAAGTACATTCTCTGACCCTCGTTATTTTGATTTTCACAATTCTCTTCATTAATGTCATCATAATTACACATCATTTGGTTTTATTTTAAATATATTTTAATAATTTCACTATACAAATATATTGCTGACATCAAAACAGTATTTGTATGAACACCTGTATGCTTGACTTGACTCGTTAGCGTGCTGTTTAGCAAATATTTGTTTTAGTACATACTGAAAGCATTTTGAATGTAATTTCGATCACAGACTTACAGACAACCAATTGAGGGATCCGTATTTTAATGTAAAGAACCTAGTTTTAATCTCGAATTTAATCGAGTACATTCGAATGTTCTGACAGACGGATATTGGTTTATCAGCTTGTCCAAATTATATATCATGGATTTTTTTTTATTAGAATAAATTACGAGACACGCAATCACATACACTAACATTAAGTAACTAATAAATTAATTAATAACCTAAAAGTACAGATGTTCTGATATTGTGGATACTCACAGTCGGCGGTTATCACGTAATATGAGAAAAAAATGCAACTGCATAATACTGTTTCTTAATTTACAATTTATTTATTTTATATATAGCAATACAATAATACTTTTTCTCATTTTTCAATTATTATATTTATATATTTAAAAGAAACGTGTAAAAACTGAAATTATAACTCGCTACGTAGAATATTATACGGCATTAATACATTAATATTATGAATTTATATTCAGTCAATTATAAAATCTTGTATACAAATAAAAATTACCCTCGAGCCGCGCTTTAGATGGTAATATGGAACATGTTTATAGCCATACATCATACCTGACATCAAACTTATCAAAGCAGTGGTAGAGCCTGCAACAAAATCTGGTGCACGAAAGAGCCTGCTCGACCGGTAAAATACCACGACCTCACAGAAGACAGGCGTACAAATATTTCTGCGTTTCCTCTGTGGTGCCGAACGCAAGGAGGAAGGTAGGCAACGCATCTGCAACTCATTAGCTTGTTGCAGATGCCTATGGGTAGCGCTCACTTCATATCGGTTGAACCGGTAGCTAGTGTGTCACCTTCTTCTATAAAAATAACCGCTGCTAAAGATAAGGCTGTAAAAAATAAAACGTAGGATAACACTACAAAAAGTTGTTTAGTCTTTTTTATAATAAAATAAGCTTGGTCCTAAAGAAATTGATTAGAAATCTAGAAGTCGACGAAAACCACGTCGAAACAACTACATTGATTGATACATAGATATATCAAGGCGTTTGCAAGTATTGAAAAAAAAATGTGGAAATTTGCAGCCTGTGCTTAGTTTGTGTCAACAAACGTAGTTTTACTTTAACAACATTCTATTTTGGTATTCTCAGATCAGCAAACACGTTGATTGATGGATAATCTATTTGCCGCTTCAATTATAGCAAAATCCTCAAAATCTCTTTAAGTGATTTATCTTAGCCTACTGTGGCAATGTGGGAATAGACGTAACAAGTTTTGTAAGAATTCGTAAATTTAACTAAAATTTCACATGAATAGAGTATATATTTTCACTTTGTAGACGTCGCCGTAGTTTGTGAACATCGTCAGTTTATAATCTCACTAGCGATCATTTAAACTGACAAATAAATGTGAACTGACATCTTCCCTTCTTAATTTACTACCATAGTCACTAGATCAGTATTCCAACCTGCTTCACAATCAAGAGAGCTTTACCCTCCTTTTTGTAAGAAAGAGGGAAGGAAGGAGTATCATAATTGAAAAGGAGAAGGGAATGTGAAGCGGATGATTTAATCCACACATTTCTGTCATAACCTCCATACTATGGACGAAATGGATACAGAAAGTTCTCAGTAAAAGTTGCAAAAATATCATATGACAAAATTTTATCTGCTTGAATAGAATAAGATATTTTCTCCGTTTTTACGTGAACTATAAATATCATTCATGTATAACCATTAAATCAGTGTAGATTCTAGACGTGGGATATATTGTATAAGTTGGAGCAGAACATGAAGACAAATTAGTTTGTAAATTCCCCTTTATCCTCACTCCTTTCCTGCAGATCTTCCCGTACCATATAATGATCTGATATCCTTTACAACAGAAATTCCCAAACTATGGGTTACGGCCAGTGGGTTGCGAGCGAATATTGAAGGTAGGCCTAAAATGAAGGCATTAGATCGAACAGCCGGAAACTCACTGACTGACGGCTTGGCGCTAGTGTTGCCTGTAGTACATTCTAGTTTGAGGCTATGGCTGCCAATTTTTCTAATACAGCCAAGAAGTGGATCCCAAGATAGTAATTTTTTGATAGATGTGTCGGAGCCCGACCAATTTTGGGAACCACTATTTTATAGAAACTTTCTGAAATATTTGCACTATCAAAAATTGAATACAGTGTAAATGATATTAGCAATTTTCCAATAAAGCCAAATAAACGAAATTGGTAGATTTATGGCATCCAATAGGCCGTTTTGTGATTTAATTAAAACAATTTTTCTCCTTTATATCGTAACCTGACCGTAATATATTATCGAATTACGCCTTTAGATACTTCGACAACAACATTTTACCTTTTACTTAATTTTATATCACAAACGACAGACACACTAAGCTCATAAAGCTAGTAATATAATTCACAATTCCTTGACAATATGAGCTGCTTTGAAATTTGAGTACAAAGCGCAGTACTGCGATTATACTGGTATTTTGATATCTACTTTGTTTTCATGTAAGACATATCACACCTCATTCATGCAGTCGTGTAGAGAATAAGTAAACATGCAATCACGCCCGAAACCCAGAGGGGTAGGCAGTTAGTTTCCATTTTGCACGATCCTGGCACACCTCCCTCGGTTCTTCAACATCAAAACATCACGCTTACATACTCATCGGTTACGGGTACTCCTTATATCGCCTTTCTTTAGTACCTATCTTACTAATCTGATCGATATGAGTTCTTCAGGGCCGTTCCCTGCACACACTGCCACTATATTACTCTATACATTTCTCTATTTCGGTCACATCTTTTAAGCCACACTTTATTCCCCTAAATATCTATCCTATCATTTTAATCCTATTCGCATCGATCGCATTTACTTTATGCGCTTCCATACATTAAAGTGGAGACTAGTACAGCATTATGTATTGATACTTTCTGACTAGATCCATTGGGTGCTGGGAACAGCCACTCACTTTTCTGGCTCTGGAAATCTGACGGAACTGCATTTTTTTGCGGCTGGCGCAGGCGGGGCCGCGGATGTGGCGAGAGCGTTCCCGTGTCCCAACTGACATGTGTAGAAAGGTTTAAGTAGCTGGGAGTACGACATAATCCGCACTTTCCCGCCAAAGGCTGTGCGTGGCATTTCCTCACATAAAAATATATATATACTTATCTATAATGAACTTATATCTCTGCTTCTATTACGAGTCACGAAGCTTCAAGGAAGGGTCTTCAAGATACGACCTTGACTTGAGCTATTACTTAGTATGTGTTTAGGATTCTGATATGAGGTTGCCAGAAAGGACCTCCTCCACCTTGGCTTAGAAGCTATTATCAAAATAGAAGAGAGCATTAATGAATTTGTGCCCTATATTAACGTGATACTGTGACCTCTCAATTAGTGCTTGAACATGTCCGTTTTTTTCACCTGATGATGAACATCAATAAGAGATAGCAATGCATTTAGCATAAGTTTACATACTTGTTATCTGGTGCATGAACACACATTCATTGTAAACTGTCTGTCACCTGGTGATGAAAATGGATGTCTACAAGCACTCTTAGGTTTCACTCTTTTATTTATATGTTTAGAAATAAGGAAAAATCCAGAACATTTATTTAGATGACTATAACTATTTACATATTTACAAAAGATTTGATTGGTTTACATTAATCTCTTTATATATATATATAGTGAAAAATATCACATTTTGGTCTTGATGCTTTACCAAGATGTTACAAACTCTGGACTCAGAATTTTAATGTAAAAGACCAACCAAAGGACTAGGTCGGTTTTGGACCATTTAATCTAAATGAATAATGTTTCCTAATGGTGTTTGCTATGACATATGAAATCAATCACAATGTAGTGAACACTCTAGAATAGACTTTTAATAAGTCTCCTTTACTTCTTTAATCCTCTTAGTCTCAACTCCATTTCTAGATAAGCTTTCATTGATGGATCATCCACCATGTTCATTATCTTCTCTATTATCTCTGGTCCTGCATTTTCCATCTTTGAAGTTAATGCTTCTGCCCATACTATGAACACACAATTGGCACATCCCGATTGACAGCAAGTCATGGGCGGTTCATCTAATGATGCCTGAAAAAATTGTTTTTAGCCAGTTGTAGAATAATAAGTAACTCTCTCCTTTTTTAATTCAAGTCATCCACTGCTGATTGTAGGCAAAAGGCTGCCCTCACCTAGTGGACTTCTGCAACCTTGACATATCATATAGTCCATCTTGTGGGAGAACAAATATAAGACTACATAGCATACATACATAATCATTGAAGCTTACAATTTGTATATTACTTAAGGTTGACTCTGGCAGAACCAACAATGGCAGCTGAAGCATGAAAGTACTAAAAACACAGCTGTGAAGTACATATATTATAAGTTAGGTACCACAGAGTCCATCTTCACTTTCCAATCTTATTCTTATGTACTAGCCTTCTTTTTTCTACAGAATACCTGGCAATGTATCTATCTGACTGTACTTCGTTAGTTTATAATCGGACTAGGTATATTATAAACTGTCAGCAAACTGTGAACTGAATGAATCGTGAAACAACCAAAACTCTCCGGATGTTTCGGCGGCATTGAATTTAAAAAAAAGATGTATATTTTGCATTTGGTTTCAATTGTTAGCTGAAAACTTAATAGACCAATAGAAACAGTAAAACTTACGCTCTCCTTAATTCGTTTAATTTCAATTTCTTTTTCGTCGTCAGTTGCTTGTGAGTCATTTGTACACTTTAAATTATATCTTTGATGTCTCCAAAATACAGGCACAACACTTGGTAGTCTTAATTTCTGAAAAATATTTCTAAACATATTACATAAATATCTCTTACTTAGTTGTTAGCTGTTTAAAATCTAAAAGAGTAGTTACAAGCATAATGGTTTGAATATGTTTGCGTATTTGCAAATATCTTAAACATAACTTAAGAATAGGAGTTATTTACATTTCATTTCTTATTCGTATATTTAATTATAAAATAAAAAAAATATGACAGTTAATAAATAATAAGATGACAATGACAATTCAAATTAGCGATGTACCAAACGGTACATTTTTCAAACCGGTTAAATCGAATCAATACGAGTGTTTGGCGCAAACCGAATCAGAACTCGGTTAACACAAACCGAATCCACACAGAGAAACATTGTTGAATACTGTACTTAGATATAGAGATTTTGTGTCTGGTTAGACAAGACATATGAAAATTGTTTCGTAGTTTCGATATGTAGGTGAGGTAGAGAATGAAATGAATGAATACTCGGCCACCTGCTTCGGCACGATAGGTACAAGCTGCTGCAGCTAATAATGATGATCAACATAGAAGGGAAGCGACACGCTGGACGCAGTAAAAAGTCGTGGCTACGCAACATACGAGAATGGACGGGACGGACGAGTCAGCCGAAGAATTGTTTCACCTCGCACAGAATAGGGACACATTTGCGAAGTTAGCGGCCAACCTTCAGCACTGAAGAGGAACTAGAAGAAGAATATTTAGTTTATTAGATTTTAATAGAAATAATCTATAAAACATAAACAAACAAAATCAAGCGCACAGAGAAGTTTATATAGCCTTGTAGCGGTGTCGCTCAGAACAACTTGATTTCGTTCATCTAAACCGCATCGCGTTGCGAGTTGCAAACGGTTCAGCCCGACGCATTTCGTTTCCGAGCGAGTATCTCCGGCCCGGGTCGTACAACTCGAGTCGACACCGTCCATTCTTCCGTTGAACCGAGTTGGACAGACCCTGACTCGGTTTTACTCGAGTTACATTCAACCCGGATTGATTCGGTTTGCCAAACCGAAATGACAAATCTTTAATTGACATAGGTTTTATAATTTTGCGAAACAGAAGAAAAATGAACTTAAAAGACAGACAGCATATCAATAAAAAATTCGAAAGACAAAAGTATTCATACCCTGTAAGCAAGATATGATTGTTGTAAACAATTACGTAGATATGATTGTTGTAAATAATTAACGACATTTACACTTTTGATACTTAATGTATGAAATAATAAATGAATATAGCAAAAATTCTAATTTTAACGAATTACCTATGCTACTGTACCATAGATAAGGAATGTTGCATAGAGCTTTGTAGATGTCGCCAACCGGAAGCATTTTGTTCGTCCGTCAGTCAGTCATTTTTGATCTATAGAGTCCCATAGATTTTAGAAATTATTAGTTTATACGTTTTTAGAATTATTTGGTGCTATTGTTTAATTGCAGTGATTACTGTTTTTATTAGTGCAGTGTCTTCACAATATAACGTAAGTTTTATTTGCTCTTTTTTGTTCGAAAGACTTCTATAGCGCTATTCCTAAATGACGATGCCGATTAAAATGTTATTGAGAGACAGGGAACCGGTGGAGCATGCGTCAGTGTCGCTGCACTCTTACAGATATAAATATCTTATTGTCTCATAGACTAATGCAAAGTTGCTGTAAATCAAACAATTTTTCAATTAAATTCTTATACGAATAAGAATATTTTATCAGACGCCGAAAGGGCGGTTCCTAGATTGGTCACCACGTTTGCGGTAACCAAAGATTGTCGCTGATAATGATGTCTTCCTTATTGATCACTATTAGTCATAATAGTGTCACATAGTAATTAAAAAAAATATGGATAGAAAAATAATAAATAAACCCATAAATGAAACTTTCAATCATAATAAAGTTTACCTACACTAATTTATCTATGAGCCTAGTACATTTTATCTAACACTAAAGTTTCCAAGTATAATTTACACATTTTTATTTGACCATCATATTTACCATAGTAAAAAAATATGAAGTATTTATCAGAAACTAAATAACTTAATTCAATTACAATCCCGGAGATCTAGATTGAATCATGAATGCTGCACAACAATAGACTTCTAACACCACATACAGTCAAATATTGAATATGACACTGGTGTAATCCACTACGGGAGAGCCATATACAAGAAATGAAATTGAATTTGAATATTGTATAAGTAATAGCTGCTCAATCTAATATCACCAAGGTTACAGTTAACATTCTATGTAAAATTCATTTTATTTTATTTCTTACTATATCACTCAATTCCATAAAAGGTAAATATGTTTTATAATTGGTATTAAGATGGTAAATCTTACATTATTTGTTTTAGCCTTCTTAAAATGTCTGGTGAACCTGAAGTTGCACGCACTCCTGAAGGTGAAGAGACAGAGGAGGAAGAAATCAAGTCCTCTTACAGGCCACCACCGGAAAAGACCATTGAGGAAATTTTAGCAGCTGATCAAGAAGATGAATCATTGAGAAAATATAAGGAAGCATTATTGGGACAGGCGCAAACTGGAACAGTTATTGTCGGTATGTTTTGTTCTTATTATGTATCAACCTACTCAAAACAAATTTTTAATCTACTTTAAAAGTTCATAGACACAGAATGAACAAAGTTTTTTGTATAGTGACCCATCTGATGCATCTGTAGTTCCTCTTGTGTGTGTGTCTCATCTGTGGTCCCCTTATCTAAAAAGAAAAATGATATAAACTGGCTTTATTATGGCTAACAACAGCAATTACTAACTCACACAATTGGGCTGTGGGATGATCTGACCCCAGTATTTCCAAAGCAATATAACTTAGGGTCCTTCAAGAAGAAGGGATATTCCTTCCTTAAAAGCCTTTCAATTCCTCTAGTTTTGAAGGTGTTCATAGGCATTGGTGATTGCTTAATATTAGGTGACCTTCAGCTTGTTTACCCCCTTATGCCATGCCAAGAATATGCCAAGAAAAAGCTGAGTTTCTTTTCAAATACTAGTCTTATAAACCTAACATTGATGTTAGCAAATAAGGCAAGCGGCTCTCACATTCTCATGTTATACTGCATATCTTCTCAGTGTTTTATTCAGTGTTTGTGTCTTAATGGACAATTGATTCTGAAAACATTAAATTTGAGTCAAACTCAGGATGAAAATGTAATTGCTAGGATGTTGCATATATTGTTTAATGTACATATCCAATGGCAATTATTGTATGTTCTTTTTCATTGCTTAGGTTTGTGTTGACATGTCAAGAGTTTTAAATTTGTTTTTGGTTATGCAAGAATAGATCACAAGGATTTTTATACAATTTCATTTTCACATCTTACAGAAATTCAACTCATTTAAACTTGCCTTGTATTGTTTTAGTCTATTTATAATTTAACCTTAACCTACTTTGCTTGATTTACCGGATTTGTTTAATCTGTAATTGGTGCACATTGGATATGGTCTAAGTGATTCTGGGAAATAATGCAAATGCCATATCAAAGTGTATGGTAAAGTTTCCATTCTTCCTTTAATATAACATATATAAAATGTGTGTGGTGGTAATAAATTGAGATATGTTTTTTTATCATGTCAGATTGCATCCTTTTTTAATGTATATCCTATTAATGATTTCTTATATTTACATGAAAATTGGAATGAAATTAATTTTATCACATTTATTTTAAGTTTTGGTTCCCAATGTTTCGAGTACTTTACATCGCTTATGGTCACGGGGGGAATGAGGTGTTTGACATCCCAATGTCTATGAAGGCTCGTCTGGCAATACACAATGCTGTACTGGTCCCCACTTTAATGTGTAAAGCATGCTAGTAGAGTTAATGCCGTTGAGATGCGATCCTTAAGAAGTATGTTAGGCGTGAAATTGAATGATATGATTAAAAATACCATTATAAGGGAAAAATGTGGATGTAATTAGAATTGAGAAAGGTATGCTTCCGTGGTTCGGGCATGTTAAAAAGATGAATGAAGACAGAATAACGAAAGAAATTTATGTAGCAAAAGTGAGTGGCAGTGTTGGTAGGGGACGCCCTAGGGGAACTTATATCGATCAGATTAGTGGCTTACTAAAACAGGCCGATATAAGGAGCACCCATAACCGACGAGCATGTATGCGTAGATATATGAATGTAGAAGAAGCGAGAGAGGTGTGCTTGGATCGCGCCAAATGGAAATCCATGATCTCTGCCTACTCCTCTTACGGGCGTGAGCGCATTTTTTTTTATTTCTGGTCCGATCTTTGCACTGTAAAGTTAAAATAAACACGATAAAATCCGTAAAATTATACTATTGTTAAAAGTTTAACCATATTTCGAAGCAAATTTGTAATATGAATTCGCACCTTTTTTTGGTTTATGTAATGAAAATTGGAAATATGTTTCTTTTTAAAAATCGAAAATTTTAATATTAATTTGAAAACTTATGAAATTGTACAATGGTTTTACAACTTGGTATTGTGATTGTTGTTGCATTATTTTGTTTACTAAACTCGCATGTGTCCTGAAAATATTGATAATACATTTCCCGAATTTATTATCTCTAGTGCGATTACGAGTTATCAGTGTTGCATCAAACCGTCGTATTTTTTATTTATGTTTGACATGATGTGTAGTCAACCACATCATTTGTTCCGATCGTTACGTTAACCGAAATAAGAAACATATGTACAATAAGAAACATATGTACAATACGAAACATATGTTCAATAAGAAACATATGTACAATACGAAACATATGTACAATACGAAACATATGTACAATAAACTACATATCTGAGTTTATTATAACTGATTGTTTTTATTTTACTTTCTAGTGTCGCCACTTTATGAACCAGTGTATTCATCGTTTTCTGTGACTCCCGCTAGACGTCATCCATTGATTTTAGTGACGTTTTAAACAATTAAAATTAATAAGGAGCTAATTCGTACGTTGCGGCAGTTTTCATACATATAATAAATGAATTAAATGAAACATGATCGCGCATGTCTTTCCGATAACTTGTCTTGAGTGATTGTTATCCTAAAGCAAGGAAGGCAACAAACAGTACAAAGTTGAAACTCGAACCGCCAAATATTATTTGATAATTTAATGTATTAATTTCAATTATATTTTGTGTAACTAGCTGTATTTTCATTTTTGTTTAAAAGCCCTTTATCTTTTTTTTTCTGGACGTCGATAATTTTTTTAACTTAAATTTTGACTGAATATCACTTGCCGAACCCCTTGAAATTTCGCAACCATTAAAAAGGATTTTTTTTCGTCTAATATTTCTTTTAAATTTCAAAAGTATTTTTAATGGTTGTTTTTAAATGTTATTTTGCATTGAAACTTATCAATTTGTGTTATAACTTTACGAGCTGTGCCCGCGACTAGTCCACGTGGAATAGTGACATTGTGCACCATTTTTTATTTTTTAGACCAACCTTTTTTTCGCATTAAAAAGGAGCCTATGTCCTTCCTCAGGCTGTTAACAATGTCTATACCAAATTTCATTTAAATCGGTTTAGTAGTTTAAGCGTGAAAGCGTAACAGACAGACAGATTTACTCTCGCATTTATGATAGTAGGGATAATTGTTTTATTGACGCAAACTTATTAGAACTTTTAATTATGAAACGAAGCAGTAAGAAGCAATTAATTAATTTGTCACAATTTTTTTTTAAACCAAAAAAATTCATTAAACATTTCACTGTTACCACACGTCTGGTGGACCCCTCAAAATCGGTCCCCCTTTTAAGTCTCGACGTATAGATCAACCTGTTCAAACTATTTCATCCCTCAAATGTGAATGCAGTGTTTGTCTAACAAGTTTACACATAGTATCATATAGTATATGCTATAAGTGTGCTATACGAATTCGCATTTTTATATACGCACTAGCGCAATGCAACATTCGTTTGGCATTAACCCTATTCAGTGTTCTTTTGATGTCAACATCACAATCGGTCGGATCAAGTGACATTGGTAATTTGTTTCAAATTATATTCATGCTTTTCAATGAATAAAAGTCAAGGCATTGCATTTTACATACTACTAATCGAATCACTGACACGTTCGAGGTTCGGTTTCGCTTACCATGGCAACCTGAATCATCGATCACACAGGACACCGTCTGCTAAAAAGAAAAGAACTCTATCGTAAATTTATACAGAGTATACTTTTACTATCTAATAACTATACAATATATATCTGTTTCATATGCTACATAACATAAACATATTACGCTAAAGTAATAAATATCATACTTCATATATGTACCCGGCGTGCGTTGTAATGTCACGTAAAATATAAAAGTGTAAAAATAATATCAAAGAATTGTTGTGCCAAAGTTTCATCACAATCTGATCAATAGTTTAGATAGATAGATAGAAAGATGAATAGACGCATAGAGGACAAACAAACAAATAAACATTTATTTTTATTTATAGATTTGTACTATGAAAATTATGGTCCTTGAGATCTGTTATATTTTGAATGATGGGTTAGATAGCGTTGTAAGAGTATGTTGGCGCATGTATACCTAGATGTATGAATCTATTAGAAGTGAGCGATATCTGTCAGGATTGTACCAAATGGAAATTGATACTTACCCCTATGGGTAACGCGAGCATCTCCTTATTCAAATCAATTGTTTTTCAACAGATGCAAATGACCCGCGAAAGGTGATTGTTAAGAAGCTGGCGCTGTGCGTGACGGAGCGCGACGACCTCGAGCTGGACCTCTCCGGGGACCTTACCGATCTCAAGAAGCAGGTTCGTGTTACCTCTATAGAAATACTGCATTTTACCAAAGAAATTTGAAATAGGTATAACTGACATGCAAAGCGTGTATGGAGGTGGAGGAAACGGCATCGCATGTCATGTTGCATTGCTCGTCAGTTTCCTTATACAGGTTTCAATGTCTCGGCTCACCGACATAGCTCCAGGAGATCGCCAGCAACATGAAGGAGTTGCTGGGTTTCTTCGGAGAGCTAGGCTGGTTGAAATGATTCTTGTCCCAAAAACTTTTCAGCCTTTGTAGAGAAAAGAAAAAAGGATGGTGTGAATAAGAAGTCGAGCCAATTAGCTTGTTGTTGTGGCATAATAAAAGCCTCTGTATCAATATCAATATAATATCTAGAGTACTTGTTGACGTGTCGTGACATTTTCTATAGATTAGATACAATACAACACATAACAAGTAGCGGTACGCTTCTTGTAGTAGACTAGACGATAGCTCCTAAGCTACCGTCACGATAGTTATTTTAAATTGCATTTCTGCGAAACGCATACGCAACGACCAATATTTGATAGTGTAAGGCATTTGTGGTAAAAAGTTATTGTAATTCTTTTAATTAATGGCCTTTTAAATGGCGTTATTATCACCTAATTGGCGAAGTAGACAGGTCGGGCCATCTTCCTGACAGGTGCTATAACATACGTCACTCCTTCGCCTTTAACCGGCGTCGTTCACAATTACCGAAATGCGTGCGCGAACTGAATGCGTCTGGCTTTTATCCAACACCAATCATATACAGGGTGTTCTTTTCTCGTATATTGAGTTAAAGGATTCTGTCAGCTACAAAATGAGTAACTTTTGTTAAATCACATATTTGGATTATATAATCGAGTGGTAAGATAATGAAAACATTAACATGTATTTACAGGCAACTTAAGTAGTTTGAATTGCAGAGTAAGACATAGTGAGACAATCTTAGCCTTAAATGTCAAGTTATGTGTGTAGGACGACGAGATTGTTTTTAAACATATTATTTTGTACACGGATTGTCTGCCAATGGTCTGGGTCAGGGCGAAAGGTAAATTACTAGAAACCTAGTGTTGCTCATTCATAAATGAATGTCGAAATACAAGTCGCTTACGAAATCGCAAGAGGATAGGGGGGAAGGGATGATATTATTTGGCAAAATTATAGAAAAGCTGATTGATGTTGTATGCTATAGCAATGGTTTCCCAACTTTACTAGGATCCGACACATCTAATAAAAATTTTAATCTTGGGAGGGTCTTGGCTGTCTTTGAAAAATTGGTACCTGTAGCCACAAACGATAAAGTCCTTATAGCAACACTGCCCCCTGCCGTCAGTCAATTACCTTCCAGGTGTTAGTTCGATCGGCAATGCCTACGTTTTAGGCCCACACAGTATGCGCTCGCGGCCTACGGCTTGAGAACTTCTGTGCCAAATGATTGCATACTATTTAGTTAGTTTTGCTCCGTTTTCCTTATACCAATTTCCTCTTATTAGTATTGTGTTTAACTATAACACCGATAAGGCGTTAGTACCTTTTAAATCTGTATTTTATCCATAAATGAACGTAGTATTTGATATATTTATTTCTAATACACAACAATATATTGACGTCGTTGCAGCAAAACTAAAATGTTTCTAATCACACATATTGTTTTATAGGTACCATTATTTATGTAATGTTATCTCCCTGCCCTTTTGCCACTTATGTAGGGTCGGCATAGTGGTCCATACTGTATTGGTTTTGGCTACAGTTTTACGATTCCGTTGCCGAGATAGTCAAATATCGCGAGGACTGGTTTTGGTCGGGCGCATCCCTTCTCGTCAGCTTTGCCGTTACTATACACTACGCAACGCTGATCATTCATCTCTTCTGTGATAATAATCCAGCGCTAAATTAACTGTAGAACCAGCGTCCTCTTCTGTCTTCATGAAATTCCGCCAATACCTCCCTTGTGTCGTAATACGTCACATTTTTTGTTGTTTTCGAACCCATCGAATTCAGGATGAGAAGGCCGCATGCGGTAGACATTCGACATAGCATATACATCACCAATCTCGTTGGTAGCATCGTCTAGTTTTGTCCATACATGATTGTCCAGTCTTTTGTCAATAATCGCTAATGCACACACGCATCCTATCTTTAGTAGCCTCCTGCTCGCTGGTGACAAATTTAGATTTTTTATTAGACATTTGTATAAAAGTGCGTCCAGATCTGGCGAATGTGCAGTTGGCGAACGGCCCGGAGCGGCACGCGAACTTCACATTCGCTAGCTTTGGACGGTAACAAACTAACAATATTAAGAATACATCCTACGAAATGAATAAATTCAAAATAATTGTAGCATCTGCTATGACAAACTATCAACCATTATTTATATAATAGCTGAATTTATTTATTGTTATAATAGCGGCACGCTTCTGATAATAACCGGAAAACGGATCGACCCATTCTCGAACGTACATTGATATTTTTATCCTTAGTCTCTTAATGGAATAGTGTATTGTTGGTGCGTAATTGTGAACATATATATTATATTGGTTATATTTTCACTATCCAAAATCAGTACTCGACAAATGTACTTTAGTACTTGATGTAGATTTTCTATACTTCCTTGTTTTATCCACCCTTACCACTGTACTCTGTACCTCTGTTGTAATACCACACTGTTGACGGTATTGCACTCGGTGAATTTGAACACTTGTATTGAGGATTGACTTTGACACTTGTATTGAGGATTGAGGACTTGCTTTAGATTAAACGATTGATTTTAACACTTAATTTATTCATAATTTGTTGCTGAACAATCTCAGGGTTTTCTAGTATGTTCTTTGCTTAGGTTCGCTGTAGATGTTCAGGTGAAGTGTCTTATAGAATAGGTGTTTTTCGATGCTCTAACGTCGTAAAGTCTTCACTTCAACTTCATTACATCAACTTGGAAGTCGGCCATTTCGCAACCCACTGAAATTATAGACTTTGCTGTGCCGTCTGTTTGTATCGCGTTGTTATTAATTTTCACTATGCACAGTCATTATAATTACGAATTGAACATTTATATCTTGTAAAATGGAACTAACATATTATGTGACAATATTTAAAGTGATATGATAAACATTTATCAAAGCTGTAAACCTCTTCATAAATCTAGGTAAAAAAAACTCAGACTTCGGATAAATAAATAATTTTGTTTCGTTTTGAAGTATGAAGTATGTACCAGTAAAATCAGGTGATTTATTAAGCTTTATTGATAGACAAACTGACTTCGCTGGTTGCACCCGCCGTGCAATTTAGTTTAACCAATTATCCAGCCTAAGCTGAACTCTATTTAATACGATTGATTATATAAATCTGAGGTCAATTTACATTGAATTAAATTATCTCTTCATACAAAAATTTATCCTAATTTATAATACTACTTTGTAATGTATAATGATACTCTGTTTCAGTACTTTACATTAGAATGGAGTTTGATTTTAATTGAAATTGATTTTTTGATTTTCATAACACCCTGTGTATATAGAGCTATGACTAACGTCGGGGTATAAATAATTACTGAATGGCGCACGCTTCGTGTTCTTGTCAATTTGCTCATTCGCGTACCTGTGATGTAACTCTCTCGCTGTGATTTAATTATTATTAACATAATAAATGACACCTAATAAACATTGTCGTTTCAACGACACTTTATTATGATTTATTAACGTATATTATATTAAAAAGTGCGGTTGATATTAACTTTTCATCTTTGCCCGCTTAGAAATACTTACTTTGCTGGCGCGCTTTTGTCTCGTGTTCCTGTAGCGTCTCATGTGATTCTGTTTTATCATAGTTGGTTCTGATTACAACCCTAGAGGCTTCGGATAAAAGAGCTCTGACCTAACATTCCACCTTAATTTGACCCAGAAGAGCCAAATCATCCGCATATCGGATCACCATAAGTTGTTCATTTAGTAAGAACTTTTCTAATGACGTTGTTGGAGAGCGAAATTAAACAAGGATAGCGTGTCTCCTTGCTAGAGTCCGGCGATCACTTCGAACTCTTCGGTGAGTTCGCTTCCAACTCTAACTTTTATCTTACTCTGGTAGCTACTTAGAAATAACAATTATAAATTTATCGCTATTCAAGTTTTAATGGAAGAAAATAACTGAGTAATTCGTTCTCATAATGTAAGCGGTACCCAAACCGAACTTTAAGTGTCTCAAACCTTAATAATGGCATGTGTCTTCCTAATCTTCACGTGAGACACAGGGCAGGGGTTAATGGAGACGGAAAAGGAAACCCATAGCCAACTCACTGCTTTATGCTAGTAGCCTTGTAGTAGTCGCATATGATGAGTAACATCTGACATATCATGTTGGCAATAGTCAACATTAACATATACCAATCTATCGAAAAATGGGTTGGTACCATCTGACGGACAACTCTAGCACCACGCGCGCTCATTGGTCAAAACAAATAGCGCGCTTCCCCGGCTTCTTGTTACACGCTTCCGTCCCTTTTCTTGAAATGATACCTACACTCAAAAACCGTGATGGCGTCAAGAGTTT
>JWHW01010844.1:27465-37870 GCA_000931545.1 Papilio glaucus
CAGATGCTTATGGGTATTGGTCACCTAATATGGTGATCTGCTTGCTCGTTTGCCAATTTGTTCCATATAAAAATGCCTTATGTTGTATACCTAATATAAATATACATTTCAAATGTCAATTCCAGGTGTTTGTGATCAAAGAGGGTGTGCAGTACCGGATAAGGATCGACTTCATCGTGCAGCGTGAGATTGTGCACGGCCTCAAGTACGTGCAGAAGACCTATCGGATGGGTGTGCCGGGTGAGTTAAATTCTATGTATACTTACATGATGATTTATAACATTTTTACATTCATATATAGAATTGATGGAAAATTTCAAACTTATCAATTACAAAGAAATCTTTCCAGTTTATAATATTGGTAGATAAATTGCTTTTCTTGAATACTAAAGAACGAACTTCAGTCTTAAGGTCACGAAACTTGAAGTCAATATTTTATTCATAGGACGTGTATGGGAAGCCTTATTTGTACCGACCAATACCGTCATTGTCAAGTAATAATGTGACTAATTTTATATGCATTGTATTGATTATAAATATATTTTATTTCCACCACCATGACCACCTTACGGCTGATACATATCACTGTTAAAATTAAAATCAATTACTATCTTTTTGTTATCGAATATATTCCTTAAATATTATCAGTAAGATATATTACTTAAGTTGTTTCTGTTACACGCATTAACCGCGACTGGACAGCGCCCGGTACGTACGGACAGCACAACAGATTTATATTCATATCTCATTGCGCTATTAACAACGCTATAAATATGCGCCCACGCGCATAAATATGTCACGTGTATTGTATGCAATGAGACGGGCGATATTCGGCGATGTCGTCACATACATTGCTAGCTTAAGGTCTATTGTCGAATAGCGAGGCGCACGGTGCCCCATCGGAGGTCATCGATAGAAACCGATGCAATGTTTATGCATGTTTGTCATAAGCGTCACGTCTGGACAAAGATTTAAATACGTAGTCGACACTAACATCCCATCCTAACAACCTTTTACCTCAACTATTACCCTCGCTTCTCCTAAAAAAATGTGGGAACGCATCTGTTTATCTTCTCTTTGTTGTAGATGTTAATAGTCACTGAAATTCAGCGAGCTGTTTGGCGGTATAAATTTATAAGCAGGGAGACTGAGGCCGAGATAAATAGTCGTTGCTAAGCATTAGTCAAAAGTATAACTTCTCATACGACTTTGGCTAAGCAAAATACCCTTTATCAACAAGTAACAGCGGAGTATTGCTAAGCCGTAGGTTGAGTTTGTTCGAAAGTAAATGTTCAAGTACTGTCTGTTTATATAAATGTCATGCTTAGAACGTCGCTAAGCCGTGGCTTAGTAACGTATAATTATCTCGGCCTTTGTGTGACAGAACTACACTCGTTATGTAGGACTAAGAATCCGATGTGCATATTATAATAACAAACAAATAACATCTTTTTTCTATATTCCAGTGGATAAAATGACTCATATGGTTGGATCGTACCCCCCGAAGACTGAGATTCAGTCGTACACCACGCCGCCAGAAGACGCGCCGTCCGGTCTCATGGCGCGGGGCTCCTACACCGTCAACAGTCTCTTCACCGACGACGACAAAAACATTCACTTGCAGTGGGAATGGAGCTTCGAGATCAAGAAGGATTGGAAGGATTAGAACCACGCGGCCGAAGGGAGGGGGGTCAAACAGGATTGGACATTTGGTGACAGCTCACCCGAGCACGCAAGTCTGTGCCTCTGAAATGATCATAAATTGTCAAATTTATACGCTGGTGGATTGTTCTAGAACAGTTAACAAAGTGTTATGTACATTCTGTATGAGAAACTTGTTAATAAGATTGTTTATGAAAATAATAAATGTCCAATTCGGTTTGTTGAATGGCGGGATTGCATGACGCGGGTAGATAAAAATATGCATACGAGTATAGTTCGACTAAGGAAACTTGAGACTTGAAAATGAAACAATATTTATAAGAGATAGGGTGCAAACTTATAAAACGAGACGAGATGAATGCATTGCAATATGTTGTTGCATCACAATACTAAATAACGTATTAAACTAACTATTTTTTTAATGGTAGGTAGTACCCATTAGGGTAGGGTAGGCGGGTATTTGAGCATGACGAAATTATAAATATTAATATAGCTGGCACGTGACACTGCTTTGGTTCATTTCAAAAATGTAAAGGTGCTAAAATATAACAGGCCACAAGTAGCTTGGGTGGACATTAGTGTTTTTTTTTATTTTATTGGATGTAAACACCGACGCTGGTAACTTGTTCCAATCCTTTTCAGAACGCACGATGAAAGACGGTTAGAATCCTTTGTTTCGTACGTTCGATATATCTACTATGAAATCTATATCTATATGATGGAGGCCGTATGTCGAATGGTAGAATGGAAATGGAATTAATTAGTGTAATTCGTGCGCACACTGCCTATTTTTTCCATTTATGTTTCCAGTATCAAGGTTCTTTAGTCACACTATAAAGTACAATTCACACTTAACGGCTAATTTACATTCTTGGTTTTTTTTATTGGTATTTTATATTTATAACTCGAATTTATATGTCTTGAATGGTACTTACAAGACAATATTGACTTAAATTGCAGATATATCAAATTTATTTAGTCTGACAGATGTTTTAAAATGCGATCCGTATAGTGTGAATGGTACTTAATATTACTTACAAATATGTTTCATAGTGCGCGCGTCGCACTGTATGTGATTCCGCCATCAAATATGGAGATTGTTTGCTGACTGAATGAATAGCGTATTGTATAGAAAATAAGAGTCATTAGATGTCAACAAACACCAACTCCCTTTTATTTCTAACCCGGGAATTTAAGCATTTTTAGTCTGTAATTTTTACACGTAACTATTTTAGGGGTATATTTAACTACACATCATAGTGCATCTGTTGTCTATTACAGGAGTTATTTGTACAATCAGTTACTATTTACATTACGAGACCAATTTTTTTTTTGTCTTGTACCTTAAACAAATTATAACTATTTGTATATTTATAAATTCAATCTTTCAATGATACTTTGGAGTCGACTTTAGTTGTTACTGACCGATTGATATGTTTGTAAACATAAATATTTTTAAAATAAATACAAACAAGAACAAAATCTCTTACTCGACTCTCTCTGACTCGACCAATGAAATACCACGACCTCACAGAAGGCGTGAAGTAGAAGTAAGCGTGTCATCTGAAGAGTGAGGTGCCGGAGGCCTAAACCTAGTCATTTTCCCCTTGAATAGGATATGACAGGTGAAGGAAAATATACTTTTTATCTCTCTCGTTTTCCATCTTACTCTATGAATAAAAAAAATCTATAAATATTGGATGTATTTTTTTTTCGATGGAAAATTAGTATTTATTTATATATTTTAATAGTTTTTTTAAATCGAAAATGCAGTGATGTGTGGTTAAATATGATCCCATTTTGTATCTGTGCAATTGATTGTATTCGATTTACGATATTTGATAGACATTATGTATGTAGATAAAAATAAAAAAAAATAATGAAAATAATTGCATTTTTACATTGAATATATAATAAATACATACAAATCGATTTTTATAATTATCTACTCGTTGCATGTGAAGTCTGACATTCACTATAATACGTAACAGTCATAATCTGATAATATTTTTGTACTATCCGAAAATAATAGAATTAAGAAAATAACTATAGTTATAACTGAAGTGCTTTCTTATACAATAACATTTAATTATCAAATTCTGCCGACATTCATGTTATTTATAAACTTTACCTTTCCTTCTTTCATCGTAATCTTTTTCTAACAGTAACCTTTACTAATACGTTTCCAACTAAATTCATATTAAATGTTAACAAGTAAGGTTTAGACTGAGTGTACATGGTCCTTCACAAAATACTCTTTCAAGGTATGATTATGGTTATTTTCCAGGACAATATTGAATAATGAAAGACAATATTCTCTTCCTTTTTCCTTATAATCGATGTTCGCAGAATTACATGTACATAACGGGTAACCTTTACAAGGTTCTGTAACTTTTGTCTTTACTTCTGAATTTTGATACATTCTCTATTACATTTGGTACTTGTAAATCATTTTTGAATAAACATCTTTTGAATAATTCCTATTTACAATATAGAATAGATTGAATACTATTTAAATTTAAAATTAATGTCAATATTTAAAAAGTTCAAGATAGCTTTGTAATGTTGAAAAATGTTTTTCATAACGAAAAAACTACTATCAAGATGTTTTTTGCTCATATCTTGATTCGACGAGTCATTTCTCCTGAACGGGCAAAGCCGATCTTACTCCTTTCCTTGTTAACTTCTGTCCTTCATCCTCCTTCCTCTCCCTTCATTCCTCCCTTCTTTTTCCGCCCTCTCTTCCTCGTTGCCTTCCTATTCGTTCCTCCCACCTGAATTGCCCACAATGCATATGCAATTCATTGATGATTGGCCAGTGATTACTTAATCGACAGAGGTCTTATTTAAATTAAAATAAAAAATGTTTGTACAAAACTGCAAATCCTTGAAAGATCAAGTTTGTAAATCAGAATGTGCCTGCGCAGTAGATCGCAATAGCGACCAGCTTTTGCCTGGCTTTCAATATTCAACATGCTTCGAATCAATTATTTAATCACCAATCAATTCATCAAAACATCTCAATACCATGTACGACCATGAAAACATATATTTGGGCGAAATAACTTGTTTCATTTCGAAACAAATGTATTACAAACTCGATCAAACCAAGATCCAATTCCATTCCCTTGATTCCTGCACCATACTTACAGCCGTCTCTGAAAGACATCGGATACATTGTGCACTGTCCCACGAATGTCCTTTCAGTCGGTGAACCACTGTTCATTGCACAATCCATATTAAAGCAATCGTCCAAACCAACGTTCCCTGGACGATTGTATCTCATACATGTGATAGAATAAACATGGCTTCCATTGAAACACTAATATACAATAAAAATAACACCTCTCTAAATACATCAATTTATTTTTGAGAACACTAACTTATACATTTTCAATGATGTTTCCTAACTTGGATTTCCTCAATGGATTTAACGTATAAATTTGGTAGTTATTTCTTACAATTTTCTACCATTTTATAAATACTATAAAACTTGTATTGATAATTGAACGCGTTGAAATATATTCTATTTTTTAATTAACATTTAGCTTGTAACAATAGTGCCAGTGATACGTGATGGTTGGCAATAAAATAAAGTATTATGTATTGTTTATCCTTGAATAGATAAAATTAGATTAAGTGATTGGAAGTACATTATGACCCTTTAGATATGGTCCCGTTTGTACGGAGGGCCAATGAGCTTGTGCTTGGCGTGAGGTTTTGATGGTAATAAGGTGCTTCGGTGTATCGCTGGTGCTCTACGCCGGAAACGGAACGGCTCACAAATTTAATGTGTTAAGTAATTTACCTAAAATAATGTACTGAAACAATCGGATAGTGTACAGTCAGCAACATATTTGACGTAAAATAATTTTGAGGTTAGAATTTTTTTGTGGTATATCAAAATAGTTTATTTATATAAAATTTCTGATTAAAATATATTCTATATAAAATTATATTCCTAAGTTTAAACTAACGTGCTAAATATGAAATGGATTCCAAACATCTAAAGCGTATGAAGTATGTATCTTTAATTATCTTTATTCTATATATGTATTTCTAAAAAATAAAACCTAGCGCTGACTGTACAAAAAAAGTTAATCGATTAACGAGAAACTAAATTAGACTATTTTATACATTTATGATTGTATTATCTGTATTTGCGAGATTTGCTTTAGCCAATCACGTTTGAGTACACATGCTTGAGTACTCTGATTGGTTGACGCGGTGACTTTTCACACGTGTCTAATAAAAATCAAATATTTTTAGTATAGAATTTCTATATATTTGAGCTTATATAGTAAATTAGATTCTATTCACATTATTAGTAGAGTTCATTTTGGATTGTCTTAGAATAACTGGCTCTTTTAGCGTTTATTTATTGCTATATTCGATTTGATTGTATTTGTTACAGTAATAGGTTATTATTACAATAGTCGTGTAAAGTTTTATGCAGTGTAATAGTTTGGCCAAAAATAAAGCTTATTTATTCATTTTTTGTATTTATTACCTTTCACCAGCTAATTAAATACACTCATCACCTATCGTCTGACCCAAGAATCAAGATTAAAATCGGTTCCATGGCTTTAGTTTATATATAAAAAGTAGACTCGCGAAGTAGCTGCCATCCAGTAGATTCCCGCAATCTTGGCTGCTTCGACGTGGGAGTCGTTCTAGGATCTCTTGACCCCTGTCGGCCATCCGTTATGAAGGTGGACACCTAAGTGTTACAATTCCGTGTATATATCTTTCACTTATTCTAATAGAATAGACGTAGATATTGATTGCAATTGCTATGCGTTTTTACGTAAATGGTGTGAACCCGACACCATGAACCAAGCACTGAAGATATGAATATCAATAGTGACAAAGGGTTACAAGAGTTTCCGTAACCGAACGTGTATCTACTACCCGAGGACAATAACAAAAGAACTCGCCATATGACACACCCACCCATATATCTTATGTTACGTAAATTCCAAAATATTTTCGAAAAAACAACTTTCTTTCATTAGCTTACACAATTTCACTTCACTTTATCTCACAAAATTTCCGATGAAAGTATAAAAGTTGTAATGACCGCCATGTATGGTAAATGACGTTTGTTTGTTTACAAAATTCCCATCTCGATATGGAACAAACTTTTCGCCCGTCTAAACGCTATCAAACTAATTAAGCGCTCACCTGACCACAAACGACCACATCACAATCACTGTTTTGTGGTGGGAATGTGGTATATGGTACGTCTGAGCTAAGCCTTATGAGGGCTTTTCACTTGGATATAATAAAATTTACAACTCAAGGTTTAATTATCGACCGACCGAACGATATTTTCAAATTATATTTGTCCTGTCCACACACCTTCCGAGCCGCCGTTACGCCCTCACCGCTCCATTAGACGGTCCAATCAACAGAAACTGGTCAAAATATATAGGTATCTCACAGTGTGAAGGCCAATCGCGGGATACAATAAGTATACATTTTTTTTATGGAAGAAGGTAGCAAACGAACGAGCGGGTCACCTGATTTTAAGTAAACGCATAGTAGACGAAGGAGTGGATAGACAGGAAAAACGATATTTCCTTTTCCCCATTCACCCCCTTCCCATACAATCATCTTCCCCGTTCCCATTCTAAACTAAACTAAACTACTCTATAAAAACGTCAAGATGACGTCATCGGGCTGTCATTGTGTCCGAGGGAATTAAGGGGCACTGATTTAAAATTAAAAGCTTCAAATCGGTTATTAATTTTGTATTGTAAACATTTTAGTATAATAGTTAGATATATACAGTTTTCAGACTGGTCGACTCTTTTTATAAGCGCACAAACTTTTTAATTTTATTGTATAAAGAAATCACATCGTATTTTTATAGCGTAAAGAGAAGAATATCTGCACTTGATCAACTAAAATACCTAATGTTTATAAAGGTTATCACACTCGTGATCTCAGTGCTAAAGCGATAGAAGACGCAACACATTCTTGCAATATTGAACATCATTCAACCAGTGTGTTTACCTTTACAGTATACAATTAAATAGATCTTTATTTATATTAATTCGTCTAAATTGACATCGTAGACTCGGCTCTCGACGATCTGCGTGGTGAAGCTGGCCTTCTTGAGAGCGATCGCGACGTGCTGGTCCGTCTTCTGCGACGGACAGAACGCTGTAAGCCGGGTCGGAACGTAGTTAGCGCTCAGCATCTTCAGCGGCATCGCTATTGTCATGCAGCCACGTTCTAAACAGGAAATTATTTGCTATTAAATGCACTCATAGAAATCAGATAATTAGGACCATTTGAGCTGGTACTGCTAGATGTACATACGTAAGGTCTTATTCTCACATATCGTCACATCGCCTTTTACAACCTATCACAGTAATGAATACAATTCAATGGTCGTACAAATAAACGCTACGGCGTTGTTAACCTAGAAGAGCTTCGTTATGAGAGATCTAAATTCCTATTACTTTTGCATATGAAATTTGAAAACAGGAGTTGTAACTGTAAGAGTTGATTCACTGTTTTTGTGTATACCCACATTCTAAGAGTGGTGATATCCTTACCGGGTATCTTTCGTTTGATGTTAACGTTCTCGATCATGTAGATGCCGCTCTTGCCGAGCACGTTGGCGATGGTCCTGCTGGTAAACTCGCGCGTCTGCTCGGACTCGAGAGAGGGCGCGTCCGTCGCGACGCCCACCACGTGGCTCATGTTCGCCGCTATCCACTCGGCCAGCTCGTAGCTCAAACCTGAAAAATACGTCTGTTTTGTTGACTTTGTTGATACATATATTGTCATATTCACTGACAAAAATGGAAGAAAGGAAAACAAAAATAATAGTTATAGAACAGTGTCTTGCTGTGTTAACTGAAAGTATTGGAAGCTATTTATCAAAGAGGCGTTTAAATTGAAACTGTTTGACGCACAAATGCCAACTGCTGTTACAATTGTAAGCAGATGAACAGATGATACTGTAGCACATTGTATCTCGTTTAGAGTTGAAACTCACCAGGTATTTTACAAACGCATCGTCTCTTGTAAGTAATGGATCGCTTCCAGCCGAACTTGAAGAGGATGAGTGTGGGCTCTCGAGGGTCGTGCTTCAGCGCTGACCACTGCAGAGCCATGTCTAGCGTCACGACTGCACTCTGTTGCGATTTTGTGAGCGTCGTCAGGTCGATTATCTCCACTATTAAAAACAAATAAAGCGTTACATGACTATAAAACTGTAATAATTATTTTATTCTCAATGAAATCTGTGAAAATAATTAGAATTCTGAGACAGACAAATTTTAATGACTTAGAGTAAAGAGTGCGAAGTAAGAGGTCGTGGGTACCTCGAGGCGAACCATCCTCTAGCACCAACTCGAGTTTAGTCTGGTTGGCGTAAATATGTTAGTAAATTATTTTACAGATCAACTGAAAAAAGAAAAGATATTTTGATAAATCTAGTATTTACTCACATCTAGTTAGGAGGTATTCGGTTGGTATAACAGCTGGCTGCATTGAACCCGTAGACCCTGCGTGCTCAAGATGAATAGCTGTACCTAACGTAGGGATTCCACAGTTGACACATATTCTCCTGCAAAAATACTTTTGTAAGTGCTAAACCCATTATAAGGTGCTACAAAATATTAAAATTGAAAAGTTGTAATGGAAAATTCTATGTAGAATTTCGATTTTTTTTAAATTGATAACTTCTTTAGCTGCGTAAGACGATATTTGGTAGGAAAATGGTTTAAAGGTGAACAGCATGCTCAAAATGCGTCAGCAGCATACTTATTTGAATGTGGAATTTTTTTTCTTGTATTCATTTTTAAGTTTTATTGTAAGATAAGACTTTTGTTAATTATTCATTTATTATTGAACTATTGTCGCGCCTTCCCACCCGTTTTTAGTTTTCACACAGAAAATTGTAAAAACAGTGTTTTATGGTTAACATATTGAAGAAGTCAAAGAACCACTAGAGTCTTCTCACCAATGCTTCTCGATGGCGCCATAATAGTCCATCAGATCCTTCCAAGTGGTCGGCGTCGTCAGATCGAACACATCAATAATGGATAGTTCTTCATCCATATGTTTATTATCAAAACTTCCTTCCTTAAAGAGGACAAGTTGGATCAGTAAGGAAATAAAATGTCTCAAATGTTTCCCCATCACGATGCTTTTGGTGAATGACTGCCGCGGGCTACGGTTGTCGGGTTGTCGAAGATAATGCTTGTTTGTTTAGAAAGGTCGCATCGAGACAACTGAACATCAACATAACTATACTACTATACATGTTGTGTTGCACGGGCTTACTCGCTGTAATTGAATTCTTTTTCCATTTGATTTTTGAAGGGAAAACTTCTTTAGCCGCGTTAGACGATATGGACGGAAGAGGTCTGAAATGAGGCCTCCGGCGGCTCACTTGTCAGGCGGATCGAGAATTAATAATTAATAAATTTATTTATTTTCTCTCCCAATTTTAACGAATGTAACAAGTGTTTACGAAATATAATGAGATAATTCAAGGTGGGAGACAAGTGCTCAAACTAGGTTGCTCTAAGCTATGAGGCTCCTGGCTCCCCCTATTGGAATTTCATTGTTTACAAATCAAAGTTAGCATTATATTTGTATGGTACTGTCAGTCAGCCTGCGAGCCGGCCCATTCGTGTAACAGATGTTGTTGCGGGCTCTACAATTGTTAACCCCTCTTACTTTTTTTTCCCACATATCTATACACCTACGTATTAGGGCT
>JWHW01011060.1:7871-22538 GCA_000931545.1 Papilio glaucus
TGTAGCGGTCACCGGTACCGGCCTTTTTCCTGAGCCAATACTTTAAATTTTAAAGGCATATAGCTTTACTTAGACTACAAGAACTTAAGTTATTTTGTTTTTGTTCTTAAATAAATAAGATGTTATTATCTTTATACATTATTTAAAGTACCGGTTTTTTAGATAATTCTATATGTAGTTATTGAAGAGAGGATAAAATGGCTTAGTATTAGTAGTAGTACCTTACAAATAATCTTTCTAGGTGAATGCCATATCAGTGACTATCGCTGGTCAGTAGTTTAGAGGTACTAAGTGCAATGTTAGTGGTGTTTGTATTAGAATTTGTCTATCTTATCTGACTATTTAACAACGCAATTTGAATAAGCAACAAATATAACATCTCGATAATATACACCTGTATATCTAAGAGTAAATATTCATTGTGATATGTGCTAACGTGAAAATGTAATGCAACAAGAAGCAGGTGTACTGGCTCGGCGCCACTGTGCCGGCTGAGTCAGGCTTGGCGCTCTCGGCTTGACCATGCTTGAGTCCACTCGCTGTTGCTAAACAAATTATATTAATAATTATTTATTTATTATTCCTCTATTGTTACGAGTGAAAGAAGATAGAGATGGAAGATTCTCTTAAACTTTTTTTTAAATCTAGTAACACAGAGACAAATGTCAGTTTGGAAGTAGATTATAAAAGTAAAATTTCATGATGCTTCAAGATGGCGATTATCCTATTACTTGCGGTTTAAGACCTTGTAATATTTGTAATATTTAAAAATATATTTGAATAAAACATAATATTCTATGACACTATAAGCTTTTTTAAATTGGTTACCGAAAACCTAAGATATTGTAGGTTATCTGAATCTATAGTATTGTATAAAAAACCACCACAGCATGTTGTCAAGTCATTATAATCTATCTACCTACTATCTATATATAAAAGGCGATGTCTGTACATATGTTCCTATAGACTCCGAATAGGCTTGACCGATTTTAACAAAATTTTCAGGAAATGTTCATATCGGTCCAGCGGGTGTTCCTTTTTTTTTTGTTACTGACTTCTCACTGTTAGCCTAGAGGAGGCTTTGACAGATTCACCGGGTTTGAGGAGGCAGAGCGCAGAGGCCACCGATCTCTTAGGTCGCTTCGGCGGGCGCTCCATAGAGTGACTGGGCTTAAAAGACCCCAAGACCTCAGTTTGGGCTGTCACTCAATGCGCGTTTAGCATTCCGATTCGAGGGTGCCCTAGAGGGCCGAGCCTTGGCTCGATCGGTTGCTATTGTGTTCAAAGAGCCATTGTTATAAACCATACGAATACCATTGAGTGAATCTGGTAATTCGACGGTGGCTCACCCTACCTTAGGATACTGTAACCTTAGTTTTAATACGCATTAATATTAACACAATATATTCCCTCTCTGAAAGGAAGCCTGCGTCCCTGCAGTGGGGAAACGTACTAAAATGCCGATTATTATTTTTAATTTTATAATTATGTATTAAATTAACAAACAACGTTGAGTTATTACGCTTGTATTGTATTTTATAAAACATCATTAGCGTGTTATTCTATTGATCTAAGAATAAGCCCAAGTCAAAGCTCTGTTTATTAACCGCGCGAAAGTCTTGTTGAGGTGCGTGGCTAGGAATAGGTCCCCTTCCGGCGCCGGAAATAGCGCGTGTCGCGCACGACGCGGCGAACGAGGGCTTGTCAAGCCACCGAATGGGGTACTGTGTCCGTCAAATGTGATACATTTGTCAGGCTGTCGATTTGACAGAGAGTTTGGGAGCAAATGAAACACAATAGTTAGTAAAAAAAATATAAACCTTTTGTAGATATTTAACGCCAGTTCAGATATCTTTATATTCTTATCAAAACATAGAAATGAAAGCCTTATCGACTTTATGCTTACATTTTTAATTGTACAAGCAAATTAAATGTTTATATTTAACATTCTAAAAGGTCGGATGTTCAATGTACTTTGTATAAACAAAAGGAATACGGCTCTAGCGGTGATTACACAGTGTCGTAGTCATATACCTGAGTCAGAGGAGGAGAAATACAATTTGGCGAGCGATGGCCGGCGGGGATTGAACCCGGGCTATTTGCAGTACTGGCGCCGCGCCAGCGCCCGTCGTCTACGATTGTTTGACCTTATTTCTGTATATGTTGTACTAGTATCAGTATCTCATTGGTGAGCGGACGTTCTTCGCAGAATCATATACTGATACTAAGAAGCGTTGCATAAAACATATCCAGTCCATATCTGTAAGAATTGTTACAGTCAGGAAGTTGACGACGCAGAGTAATCTTGACAAATGTAGAAGCGTCAAGGATAAGATTGACACATTTATAGAAAGTCCATATAGAATTTGTAGATCTTAATTAAATTGTACGCATTTAGAGGTTATGTGGTTCTAGTGTAGTCAGAAATAAATATACTAACATCGATCTGAACCCACTTTTCACCTGAATTTATTTGACACGTCATAAGCAATGAGCAAATCGAAGTGATAAAGCTTTTAAGCTTTTAAAGCAGCAGCAAAAGCTTGCAGCTTTTAGCAGCAAAGCGGTACGCGTTGAACCGGGAACTGACCCAAAGTTAGTTGGGATGCGTCGATTATAGTAACTTGACAAAGGCAAGTCGTTGAATAAAACTAATTTTACGGATGTTACCGCGTGAAATTCAAACATTAGGGCTTGAGGTACTTTACCACTCATGGTTTTATAATTGTATGCGTGATTTTGGTTTTTACTTTTTTTGTCACAAGACTCCAAGTGAGAGACGGGATCCAAAAAAAATTGTTCCGTCAAAATGTAAAAATTCAATAAACATACTTTACTTTTTTAATAAAGATATTATCTCAGTTATGATTCATGTTTTCAAACTTTTTGTACATAATGTCTTGTTTATATAAAAGTACATATATGTTACTTTTGTTGTTTGAATCTTTATCCAAGGTTTATAATCTGATTTATCAGCACTGCTCACCTCTCAGCAACTAAACGCTTAGCTATTGTGATTTAGTTTTGCAAAGTTTGATGACTTTTCAAATTGATTCATATAGAACAATTCTTTTACATCTTCAGATCTTTTATTCTCTTGTATATAACCAGTTGGCATTCTTCCACAGGATCCTGGTGGGTGCGCCGGAAGACGACCCGTACCGGCTGAGCGGCGTGTCGCGGCCGGGCGCGGTGTACCGCTGCGACCCCGCGCGCCGCACCGCGCAGCCATCGCTCGACCTCTGTTCTATCATGGATTTCGACAAGAACAAAGGTGAGGCTTTTTACAGTACTCAAGTATCAGGTTTATGAATGTATTGTCAACCATTTGATAGACCTTGTGCATAAGTACCTCTCTGTATGCCTGTGTTTTGTAAGGTGGTAATATATCTGCACATATAATATAAATAAAATTTAAAACTTAAGAACGACTCCACTGATTTTTTGTACTTTGATTTGTTGGATTTAATTCCGCCCCGAATATCACAATAGCTAATAAGAGATACGAATAATTCGGATTCGCCTAGCGGGTGATTCTGTGAAGTGGTGGTCCACCCGAGCGAAGCTGGGGCGGATTATTAGTATACAATATTATGTGTTATTTCCTAGGTTGTGTCAGTCCATTCCTGCAACAGCTCTTGTTGCTACTGGTTCTTGCTGCAATTGTTTTTTTTATTACTGAAGTTTATCTTTTATTATTATATTTGTTTATATGTCATTGTTCAAGTACTGACGTACAAATCAAAACAATCCTGTTCATAGGAAAAATGGTAGCATTAACAATGTAAGACGAATTACGGTGGTAAGTATTTCTCGGAAATCAAAAGGGCTCAGTTTGAATCAGCTCGCCTCATTAATTCACCGGCTGATGTATGCCCCTTGTGTCCTGTTAAGGCGAAACCACAAGTGAATAATGTTTCTGTATTGTGTGCGGGCGCAAGATGGATTTTATTATACGTGCAGATTATTTTATTTTATGTACAGACATATTTTTAGTATTAATAATTATTCTTAAGTTATAGTTAAGTTTAGTTCTTTCGCCTGACTGTCATGAGGATCATTCCATTGTAATACTCGTGTAAGAGATATTGTATAGATTGAGGAGTTAAGAATCAAATAATCTCTACGACTACAGGATATGTGTCAAGCTAAAAATAAAATATGTAATGTACTTTTTTAATTTAGATTTAAATTCAAGCATTCGATTAGAGTCTCTATTAAAACAAAGGTACGATGAGGTCGGAGAACGTATGTGAAGTCACACATTAGCGTGTATCTCGACGACCAACAGCGAGTGTTGTGACATGCACCTTTTGACATGTGACTTCTGGAGTCATATATGACATGCCTTCTAGAGGCATGTGACGTGCCCCGTGCGACGGTCGCTGGCACGTGCATCTGATTTACGAGGCCCCTGCGCTTTGTTCCCTCGCTGGGCGGACGATGGGACGCAATATTTAATATGTCAAGCGCAATAAAGGCCTGCTAAACGGTAGGTCGTCTTAACTAGTACTAAAATGTCTCATATTTGTATGACTAATAACTATAATTATTAAGGTTGCATCTGATGTTTTATAGTTGCAGGATTTCTTACTATTTTTAAAATCCTGAGCTGTTTTTGCTCTGTATAATTCCTACTTGAATGGCGCACAATAAAACCACTGCAGTTCTGTTTGAAACGACTATAAGGCATTTGGCTTGCTCAACTAAGTCTCCATACCTTTAAAAAAATATAATATTTTGCTATAAAGTTTACATAAGTAATGAAATTCTTCAATCTTCGTAATAGCGTAAATACCTCAGTGCGTTTTACTTTTTTAACTTAGAATCTCATAAAGCATTTTGGATCGATTTAAAACAGTCCCAAGTTTAATTTGGACATTTTATTGCCATCGAACAATGTACAATGAATCAAGTCGCAGTTAGGAATCCGCGGGTAAAGTGGTGCCGGTGGCATCCCGGGGATCTTATAATGGAGACGTTAATTTTATTCCGTGCTTGATTTTTAAAGGAAGCTACATATCACGAAAGCGCTGTTAGTTTTATTGAAAGGCCATGTCTGCAAATGAAGATGATTGTTCAGTACTTTGAGAGCTCACCAAAGAAATCTGTATGTGCTAAACGTGTAAAATTTAGTACCTACCGATAGCAGTTACAGTTAAAATATTTTACAACCGATCTTTTTTTCAACCATCTCCTTTTATTCGGGCGCACGAAATTGTGTCTTAAATCTTATCCGTTAACAAATAAAATAAAATAAACGGATAGCCAGAGAAAAATGGCATCCATCCACTCAATTGTAAGGAAGATAACAAGTACAACAAATTCGAGATCAATACGCTATAAAAGTAAATGGTGGGAAACAAAGCCATCGATTGTGGTGCAGCGGCTGTGGGCTGTGGGCTGTGGGCTGTGGTGGTGAGTGTAAACAAGACGAGTGCTCGTGGCCACTTGTTGAGTGTCGTTTGTTGTCGAAACATGCACTTGTAGATTTAAGAGAGTTTGACACGTGTTTTCATATCTTCAAGTATGGTTTAGCGTGTCAATGATATATTTTATATTTAGGTGCAAGCAGCTCGTACGGTTATTTGAATGCAATGGATAAATTTGATTTGAACTATAAGCTACGTATTAAAATTAGATAGTTATGTATTTATATGTATATGTATTTTTGTATTCGGTGTTAGGCTGCGTCCTGGGTACGTGTCGATCCGAGCCGAGGCAAAATTGATTGAAATTTTCCAAAAATCATGAAATGGATGTGATGCAATGGAAATCCATAATCTCTGCCTACCCCTCTGGGTTTCAGGCGTGAGCGCATATCTTTTTGCCAACATAAATTTATTCGATATGTATCGTGAAATATAATAAAACTGTAGTTTTGGTTGTATTTCAGTTGTGATATCCTAAAAGAAATTATTAAAAATGTCGTTGACCTTTAAAATACTACAATTTACATATATTGTATCCTTAAATGGTCTCTAAATTTTGCTCTAGTTCTTTGATTCACTAAACGATCGGCTTATAAACAATGAAGTGGCGAATCTACCAATAGAAGTAATTAACTAGGATTCTGAATTAGTGGGAAGCGTGTGGGCACGCGTGGGCTATACACGACAAAGGTATATTGTGCGACCTTCGCGCATATTATAATAATAATAATTTCATTTAATCCGTTCAGACAATACAACACAAATAACAAACATATGTACAAGTAAAACAAGAGAAGAAAAAAAAAGTAGCACACAAAAAATTAAATAGAAAATATTTTATAAGTACGCGTTGTAAAGCTGAACAAACAGGGTCTTTGCTCAGCTATGTGCTGGCTATTCGCAGGAGTAACCAGCGCTGATATTCTGGAAAAACCCTACATTTGTCACAAGAAGATTTGCAGTTTTCAGTTAAAATGTGTTGTCTATTAAACTGTTTTTATTGAAGAAATAACGGTAACTGGTAGTGGGTTAAAATCTACCATTTTAGTAGCGTCATGAACAATCTGTCACAAGTTACATCTAAGTTGGAATGATTAAAATAATGATAATAAAATCGATTTACAAAATTTGCTACATTAAAAAGAGTTCCGTCGTCGATTTTTATTTCTTTGTACAGTCCATGGCCAAACATTGGTACACAAAGGAAGGAGTAAAAGTAAAACACAGATAAAAAAGTGGTCGGCGATTGCGCACAGAAGTCAGACTCGATTACCACAATGGTGCTTGTGAAATACCACCGATAAGACGCTAGGGCTGGCGGCGTGTCGATAAAATTTATCGACGTATTTACTGACGTTAGTTATTTTACGCGAATCTGTGCCTTATACGGCTTAAATGTGCTTTGTTCCAGGATTCATTGTCGGGATAAATTTGAGATAGCCCTTAATTTCTTCAGTGCTTAAATTACTTTGGTGCTAATGTATAGTAAATTATTGTACGATGATAAGAAATTTCCATTTTATTACTATTAACGGTATTCCTTTCACTTAAAACTATCTAAAGCGGTAATTTTTTTCTGTTTATAGTTATTATTTAAATCATTTAAAAATGTAATATAGAGGGTATTGTTTGGAGGTTCTCGTTTACATTAAACATATATGTTTTTCAAGTTAGCGTTCATTATCAACGGAGTAGATTTGTATACGGAATAACCAAATATGAATCGCAAGAAAATGATTATTTAAATAAACATATTTCAATATCTAATAAACAACAATATAAGACTTAAATTTATGACAATAAAGAAAAATAGACCTTTATTATGTAAATCCATAGTCTAAGTACGTTTCTTGGTTTTTAAAGTAAGATTTAAATTACTAAATGCATTAATATTTTTTAAATTTTATCGATAAGCATAATGACTATATTTGCACGTCACTATATTTGCATAGTCAGCTATGTACACTTCGGTTATCTATATTGAACTCTGTTATCAGTTAACTGAGAAAGTATTGAAGTCGCTGCAGAGGTTAACGCCTCTGACCCCCGGATGAGTTTGGTAATTACCTCTTATGTTACAAAGATAACTTTATCTTTTTGAGTAAACAGACTAAAAGATAAAGTTTGAAAAATGCACGTAGAAAGAATGTTCATGATATTACATTATAAAAAAAATGTTTTGTTACGTCAGTTTTCATCAGTAGGCTGAAATGGCACAAGACTGGTCACATCTATCGAGCTTGAGGCCACGTATGGGGACCAGAAATGTGGGACGTCTCCTTCCAGATGGACCGATAGCCTCATGAAAACGATGCTGTGTACAGAGGATCGCATACTGTTGAAGGCATTGGGCATTCTCCTGTGTCCAGCAGTCGACTCATACAGGCTGATGATGGCTTATCCTAGGGCCATGCCATAAGACTTATGCAATCGTGAAAGCTAGTTATTGTAAAAAAAAACACTGTATTTAATATGCCATTAGGATAAAATCTTTTGAGGTAGTTTATTTATTTTTTAACCGACTAAAAACTGGAGAAGGTTGTACAGTAAAGCAGTTTTTCTATAAGTAGACCGATTTTGTTTTTTTTTTACTGAACACGGTCTTAAAAGTTGTTTTTTTAGTATAACATCACTCCTAGTATGTGTGTCCGCGAACTAACATACTGTGTTATATCTGGACACGATCTTTGGTCACGATGTACAAATTCGTGCGTCTGCGCTGCCATCTGCCGCGGCTTGCAGAAGTTACTGCACTGCGCGGGCTCGGCTTGCGCGAGCCCTGGGAAAACCCTATCAAGTTTTTACACATTTAATTGTGTAATTGCCTACACCATTCAATGCATTACGCTTCCCTTTGACATTGTCTTTATAACGACTTAATATTGTTAGATACTGTTTAGTGAGGTTAAAAGTAAGTAGTTAAGTTATGGACAAACATTTAAGCCTTTTTATCTCAATAAAACCTTAACACCATTAGTACTTAGAAATATATATTGAGATAATGTTCAAACTCTCGAATGAAGAGCATGTTCTAACGCCTTAAGCTGCTTTGTCTGTTTACTCAATACATGTGCAGTCGTGAAGCTGTATTTTATTGTTTATCCCGTGTAACTTGAGCGCGTCAAATGCAGTAGCCGCGGCCCGTCGGTCGTCGAGGGCGACTTCTTGCGCAACGTTCGTTTTTAAACCGTCCGTTTTATTGCGTCTCAATCAAACACTGTTAACGAGCCTCTTGCAAGTTGAACCGTCACCCGATACTCCTCGCAGCGTATCCAGTTGCTGTAGGGACACGTTCGTTTGCTGAGTCTGTCCTTTATGTCTCTTTCATTTTGTACTGTGATATAAATTCGATTGCTGTTTTTATATAGGATTGAAGAAGCTCAGATATCGGCTTCTATTAAATGAAACTCGCAACTGTAAAGAGGATATTCAAAATTATTTCATAAAGTCGAATGTTGAGCCACAGTGTAAACAATCAAACAGTTGGGAAATCCCTTTGATTGCGGGTGAACTTACACTAGCAATCCCAAATGTGCCAGGGTTGTCAAAAAAGTAAAATTATGCCTGAAATGATTTTCTAGTAGCTTTAGAAATGATTTTTTAGTATTTATACGGCACATCTTTTTTTTTCGAGGGGGAAATCTTAACCAAGATACCCTGCTTCTGGGGGAAAGACAGGGTTATGTGAGGTTTTACTCTCTAAAACCCCCCCGGTGGCCATCCTCGAGTGCGATAGGTGGGGGCTCCGATATCTCCGGTGGAACGCACCGGTGCCGCCTGCACTGAGCTTGCGCGCGACCCTGGGTAGCAGACGCTTAAACGGCACATCTAGCGTCTTTAGTGTTCGAGTGCGCAAACTAAGTGCGATCGGGGGCCGCGTACTGCGCCCGCTACACCCCGCCGTTACTCTATTCAAGTTTCGCAACTGTATGTGATTTGATTGTTAAACTGTAACTACCATCCAGTATCAACTTTAAGTGCTGACTGGGTCTTGTCAGTACAGAGACTTAGTGATCACGTATATGTGTGGTCCGCCCCAGACTAAGGAGACACATACAGAAACATTTTTATGTTGTTTTTAGTTACTAACCACGCCATACAATATGGTAAAAGAGTCTTACACAAAAGCACATTTTGAATACAATTTTGTGTATATATAAAATAATTATATAGAAATAAAAATATGCGCTCACGCCCGTAACCCAGAGGGGTAGGCAGAGGTTATGGAGTTCCATTTGGCGCGATCCTGGAACACCTCTCTCGCTTCTTCTATTCATACATCTACGCATACATGTTCGTCGGTTATGGGTGCTCCTTATATCGCCCTTTTTTAGTAAGCCACTAATCTGATCGATATAAGTTCTCCTAGGGCGTCCCCTACCAACGCTGCCACTCACTTTTGCAACATAAATTTGTTTCGTTATTCTCTCTTCATTCATCGCTTCAACATGCCCGAACCACCGAAGCATACCTTTCTCAATTCTAGTAACAACATCCACTTTTAAGCCACACTTTTCCCTTATAATGGTATTATTAATCCTATCATTCAATGTCACGCCTAACATACTTCTTAAGGATCGCATCTCAACGGCATTAACTCAACTAGCATTCTTTTCCTGCCAAACCCAGCTCTCACTTCCATATATTAATTGTATTTATTTTGGTGTAAAAGATTTTTTTCTTATAAATAATTGTTTTGATAAAACTTGTTACTTGATATGGTCTTGCTATTTTAACTTTACTGCTTTTCGCCAAAACTAGGTCGTGTGAACCACGCTGGTCATTGTGTATTAAGATAAAACGAATTGCGCTTGCGCCGCCTTTGTACTGTTTTATCGTTCTTAAAGTGCACTTAGTCAATATGGATTAATGGAGTGTTGTAGTTTACTGTCGATTACGTCTTGCAGTATTATATTAGGGGTTAAAGTCTATAGTATTCTGGATTTTATTTTCTCATATTCAACGAACTCTATTTATGACGTATCTAGAGTAAATGCTTGTCTCCTTTCGATGGTTAGATCCCTGTATATACTGTATATGTGGATAATATTGTAATCTCAGTTTAAAATTGGATTCATAATTGAGAAATATTAATAAATGTACGTTTATTTGATGCATTGTCATCATTGTTTGGACACTACGAAATAAGTTAGCGGCTGTGATCACCAACTTACCGGAAGTACACAGTTAAAAAAACATTGGGTCCCGTAGGCGATTATTGATCAAGTTATTCGCCAGTGTACCCGAATACCAACTACGGGCATTCCTCAGTCAGAAGCAACAACCTACGGCCGGCGGCGGCCTGTGCCGGAAGTCTCATTAACGTATGGGCACGTGCCCACGCGGTTAAATTTGCCCAATGTCAATATTCAAAAGCTCGGGCGATGGGAACGAGGGGAAGCGGAGGCGATTTGCTCGAACCGATAGGTAATGGAACGAATACACTAATATCCAGCTTTTTATGTCTTCTTCGACAATTGTTGTCATATTTTAGCCAATTTACAGAATACCTTAATTAATTATATTACCGTAACCTTCCTCATGAGTTATCTCTATTGGTGAAAACCGAATGAAAAGTTCGTTCGGTGTGCTTTAAGTTTCAGACAAATGCGACGATAGGAATTTGTTAGATATGTAGTGATAACAATGATCCCTATATCACAAAGGGTGGATAGGGTGTTATAAATTGTTCCTAATAAAAAAAAGTCGAATATGACGCGCGTGCGCCTTTCACCGATAGTAGCAATAACCTAATTAAGAACTCACTAAATTAAAACAAGGCTACTTGTAAATAATTTACGTGGGCTACGATATTTAATCCGTGGGCGTGGTGTCCACGCGTGGGCGCCCATTAAAATCGATTCCACGGACGCCGAAGTCAATTGTAAAATTGATTTCGACCGCCCTCCAGGCTTTTTCGTCGTTTATTTACCATTTAAACTTGTTAATGGTAACAGAACGTTCTCCCAAATGTCGATAATGGAACTTTAAATACGTTTGACATTGGAGGCATCTGGATTGTTTTAAAATCGCTTCCATTCGTTTTATTAACATCTTTTGATTGGTTTATTACTTTTACTTATTTCATTCATACACTCTAATTTAGGAGAGCTATTGCATACCGCCGTGTGGCGACTAAGGTTCAATTACAACCACAATTAGGGTCACAACGACCGCATCGTTGCGAAAGGAACAGTTTAAAGGCTGCTGAAAGATATTCTTACTTTCTATATGAGTCTTTATTTTTATTATACCTCTAATATGTAACGTTATGTAACCTACGTAAGTGAAAACGTGTTCTGTATTCGTTGAAATTAAATTATTTATTTAAAAACCTTTAAGGCCTTTGCACACGAAGTTTTTGTGCGGACGACGCGCGTTAAACTTGATCACGCCTAAAGAACGCAACACTGTCGACGCGTTGTGACTTTATATCTCCACAAACGCACAGAGGACGCGCTCGTCAATCACACGCACATCAGGCCACGTTCTAAAATTTGTGGCTTGATAAAGGACTTGGATTTTTATAACAATAATGTCGTTGATTGAGCTCATCTTTTGGTAATGTAGTTCCAATGAATCTCAATTTAAAAAATGAACTCAGAAAACAAGTTAAATCTTATTTATGATCACGTTTACGATTCTTAGAGTTTAGTTAATACGTTTTTATTCTAACGGATTGTTTTATAGTTGCCGTCAGCATTCCTGCTGCGATTAGCGAACGGTTGACAACAGAAATCTTTTAAAGTGTTATCTCTATGTCGCCGTCATAATTTAAAATTTTATGTCTACAAGGAACTAGTTTTGCCAAAACTAGTATTAACTAGTATTTGTACAGCGAACCTGTTTGTTTCACAGTCAATGTCATTGTGAATGTTTGGATTGGAGGCTTTTAGCTGTTGTGTGTATCTAATGTGAATGCGGTATCAATGGAAACATTGATGGATTCTTAATTCGCACCTTGTTCGGTGTTAATTTTCTTGTATTGTATCGTATATTGAATGAAAACCATTGTCTTTTAGTTTTACATTCAAGCCATTTTAATATATGGTGTAGTTTAACTTTTATTCAATTATCAACTTTTTTTTTAATTGCCACTTCCTTAACTACAGATACGCATTGTAAGCAACAAAGGAACACTAGCTGAAAGCATTCTCTATCGTGAGGGATGTACAGCTGTATATATATACCCATGTATACATAAATAAAAACAAGTGTATTATAACAAAACTACATTAAACTATGAGTATATAAAGTTGATGAATAAGGCGAAAAGTGATGTAAGTAATAATAACAAATGTAAAAGAATCATTTTTTGTTGCCAACATTTATCACTTTTGCCCGATTGTTGACAAAATTAATTTGAGAAGTGGTCACTATTAATCTTTGTCTCAAAACTTAATGAACGTCACTCTGAGTTGAATTCATTGTTCATTTTTATTTACATTCTTTATTACATTCCTTCCATTTCTTCGCCAATTTATACAGTTACTTTGAAAGTGTGTGTATAAATACAGATTTCATAGGAAATAAAAATTTAAATTATATTTTATTATTATAGCATTAAATAAAAAAATACATAGGTATTAATGGTGTAACATTGACGAAAATGTCAAGGAATTTATGTTAGCAACGTGTCGCCATATGACCCCAGTGTCAATGACGAAGTCGACACAGATACGCTGTTGGTTACTAGAAGTGTCATTAATTATGTGATGATGCAGCGCGGTTGAACGACCTGCAAACGCTAGCGGTGCATATTCCTTGTTCAATGTTGACTTCTTTATTCGCGGACCGAGTATGAAATCACAGTCTTTTGCTTTGTCGAGTTAAAAATAATCGTGACGGCCACAGTTCCCGGTAAGCTCGTGACGCGATGCAAATACTTGTAAGCAGTAAGCGTTAAATACCATAATTTAGATTGCTTCTCTCTAAGAATAAATCGCATACTAAGAATTGTACTGAGCAAACTGGAATAGATATCCATTCATTGTCACCCATTGTGGAGTATATTACAATAATTTGACAGTGGAAAAGCAACGTGCTTGTGACTGCAATTGTATTAACGGAGACGTGCTATAACCTCGAAAAATACCAGCATGAATTTAAGACATTTCATGCTACTACTTTTTTCGAATAGGCACGGTGACGAAGCTCCAATTTTACTACCTTTGTTTAAGATTTTCTCAAAGTGACACTTCAATTGGTTTTTATCTTACTTGATATTTTGCGTTCATTTGCGGATTAACTATTCTATAAAACCCTTATTAATGACGATCACGAATCACTGTCATGGCATTCAATTTTGAAGCCAAAATCTCCAAAATACTAAACTAGAACAAGACTCGTTGTTCAATTGTTTCAATGCATTAATATTTACGAAAATAAGGTAACATACAGACAGATGTACAAGCTAACATGTAATAATTACAACCGAAATAGACGTTAATCCAGTGTAAGCATGCAAGTGCATTACAATATGTTACTTGATAAGAATAACTAAACGCATTACACTGATTGCACTTTCCATAGAAGTTTGCAACTCGAGGTTTAATCCCAAAGTTCTACTAAACTTCGTAAGAGACTGAAACTTTAAACCCTTCCTATATAGGTCAAAATAAGTTCTGGTAAAATGTAACTTTGTAAACTTGATATTTAAGTAGTAAACTTATATATTACCAAACATAATTAAAAGTTCTTCAAATTGAATGGTAGCGAATTAAGAATATTATTTAACTGGGGGTCAAAAGTGGTCAGGGTACCGGACTCGAAGGTGGAGAGCGGTGGATAGCAATCAATAAGGCAATAGAGCGGCCGCCGTCCTCTTGTCCCGGGATCAATTAGCGACAAGTGGTCCCGGCCAATTCGTTCAATTCGGCCCGTGGAGCAATTTAAACCACAGATTGATGAGATGTCGTCGAATGCTACTGTTCGGACTGCACACTTATCAATGTCTCCACTTATAAAGTTAATTTACTAGTTGTACTCCTGAGGTTACATACTTGTTTATTATTTATTTTTTTGTAAAAAAAAAAATAATAATAAGGAAGTTTTGTATAAATACAAAAATCCGCCCGTAACCGAGAGTACATATTACCAATTGGCAATGTCCTGGCGCACCTTCGTCGCTTGTTCTACATTCATACATCAACATACATGTACATGCTTATTGGTTATGGGTATTCTTAAAGCCACTTTTATTTGGTACATATGTCATGCTATTATATCTGTTGTG
>JWHW01011060.1:39406-55277 GCA_000931545.1 Papilio glaucus
CTCCCACAAATGCTTAATAAGTTTTCTTCCTCTTTTAATTGTACCTTTGTTGAACATCTCTTTATGTTGAGGCTACGGCCAGATTATCATTCAGGCAAGTGCTTCACAATGTTTTTTCGTTCCCGTAATTAAACTTTCCATTTATGATTCCCCCCTCCCATCCCTTAAAACTCCATACTTGATCCTAAAAATGAGTTTCATTTCTCTTGGTTACTGGTTAACTATTTTAACATCTGAGTATTTCCATCACTACCAATATAATTTACACGTTCCCAATAATCCTCGCACCATCCCGTACCACATGTTGGGAATCCCTGATCTAGGCCATTAAAAGAGAATTCGCGTATCGCTAAGTATGCCTAGTTCGAGTTAGGTTAGTTTTTAGTTATAGTTTAGGCAGGTTTTGGAAGTTGAAAGGATGAATGAAGGGAGAGGAACGAAACAAATTTATGTTGCAAGAGTGAGTGGCAACGTTGGGAGGGGACGTCAGACGTGAGGCAGATTACTGACAAACTAGATATAAGGCGTACAATAACCGACGAGCATTTATGCGTAGATATATGTAAGAAGTAAGGGAGGTGTGCCAGGATCGCGCCAAATTGAAATCCATAATATCTACCTACCCCTCTAGGTTACCGACGCGAGCGTATTTTTTATAGTTACGGGAGAGATATTTTTCCATTCATCATATGTACGAATGTAGGTACTTGTATATCCGTTCAAGTTGTAGTGGTGTGCATTCCCTACTTACCAAGAGCACCTGACCGCCAGCTGACCGAGATCGTCGAGTGCGTGCTTCAGCCGACCACCTTGCTGCCAGCCACTTGAAGCCACGATATAGTCGTGTACAAATATGTGCGTACACATTTTATACGCACGATTTTTGTACCGGTAAGACTTTATGCAATTTGTCGATCAGGAATGGTGATATATCAGTTGTATTGTGTGTGCCACGCCTGTGCCAACGCAACAGCGCGCGCACGGGCCTACGTACGTAATGAAAAGGGGCGGGGCCTATGCTGCAGTTTATACTAGTGATCGGCCCCGACTTCGCCCGCGTAGCTGTTTCGGAATGTATAGGGAACATTGCCTTTTATATGCGTAGATAAAAAATCTTACGGGCACCGTATATTTTTCCGGGATAAAAAATAGCCTGCTATTCCAGACTATAATCTATCATTGTGTCGAATTTCATCCAGTTCAGGCGTTATGGCGTGATAGAGTAACAAACATCCATCCAAACTTTCGCATTTATAATATTAGTAAAGAAAATGTAAAGATTATGATATACTGAGTTAGTAAAACCTGCCCATAATAAATGCTGTGACAATAGCATTCGCATTAACGTATTCACGTTTAACCCGATGACACTTAATCGAATATGGTATAACTTATTTCTATGTTATTTCCATTATTTGGTCTACAATTTCCAAATTTAGTGATCAATTCAAGATTTTATCTTGTACCTTGTCTGAGTGGTTGTTAAGGTACAAGATAAGAGCTATCACCATGTACTTGCTAGTACTGAATTATGACGGTTTGGCTCGGTCCTAACCAGATCCGAAATGATTTTACGACTATTAGGATAAGAGAAAAATAGTTTGAGAATAACGCCACCTAGTAGTAGTAAGTAGTAGAAAGTGAAATAACTGGCACTTAAAGTAAAGGGATCTTTTAGTGATTTTACAGTCGCAGTTTAATCGATCTTTAAAAATAATATTTTACTTTGACTGCATATTGGCAAGACTGTAAACCTTATATTTTACCATATTTCTAGCAAATGTTTTACCCATCAACGAACAGTAGAACAAAAGATAATCAGAACTGCTTCAAGCGAACCAGCGATGAGGTCCGTGCGCGGTGGGTCCGCGTTCCGATAGCCTGACCCTTGGGCCCGTATCCTCCGGATGATAACAGTGCCGTGGCTTTTGATTTATTATTAATTGGCTCTGCATCCGATGCACTTGCACTTGCTTTGTGAGAATTATAATTAAGATTTATTGGATGTACTATATGTATAATTGTATCAAACACATCACAATCTATTTATGTCAAGAAAAATGTTTGTAGTAACGCTTTATTATTGGCATTTAGACCAACCAGTGCGTACTTCAACATGACTTGAGGGAAATGATGACAGAATACCTCTTAAGGCTGCTTAATTCAATCGGGGTAGACAGAGAAATCAATCGCTTCGTGCTTTTCATTCGATTTTAAAGTCCTTAGATGTAGTAGAATAAGTAGAGAAATAGAGATATAGCAATAGATGAATGAACAAATGGAACATGACATTTGATATGTCTGTCAACCATTCGGACGATCCAGTGAAATTATTTAAATTTTCTACGATTTCTTTTCATTGATAATATTTTATTTTTCAATCATAGTATAGCTTTTATATCATAGTAAACTATTAAGCAAGACACGACGCTAGAAACGTAACAAGTTCCATCTGGGCTCACCATTTAAAGATCAGTCCTTATGAAGTGACATGCGCGATAATAACTGTCCGCCACACAAACCAGGCGCGCCACTCCTAACACACTACTACAGTTAGTGACCGTCCGAAAAAACTGGCACCTTCGAGATCTTTCCCCATTTACAGACGTTCCCAGTAAATCCTCATTCACGCTTAACGGTGTACACCGCACAATTAGGGCCACTAGCGGACCGCGGTATGTAAAAAGTAAAGGGACACCGGGATAGTTCACAGTTATATACGCTACCTTACTGAGTTTACTACGAACCAACTGTATACGGCTGGATTGATTTGTGGTCACTATAGAGAAAGCGGGTGAAGGACGATACAGTCTTACTTTAGTGTGCAGTTATTTAATTCGGAAATGGCTTGATATACAGGGTGAAACTTTCGAGTAGGCGTGCTTGGCCAAATCCTAAAATATAAGGATTAGTATTAAAATATTATTGATTCCGTTTAGAATATATATTTTTGACTTTTTATTATTCCCCATAGTTTCAAATTTGGCAGTGTATGGCCACGTCCACTTGAAAAAATCACCTGTATGTCGAAATAAAACCATCAATGCAATAGGCGCAATGGTTAAATTACATCATAAAATATAAAATTAGATGTATTAAGTTATAGCGGTAACTTATACTGCTATTCCAGTATTAGGTTTAGGGTTTACAAATTTGGAGACCAACTACTCAACTACCCGACTAGTCATAAATATACTAGACTAGTCATAACATCGGTATTTACTTATTGGGTCCCGAATGTGACAGGATTACAACAAATACGAGGGAGTGATCAAATCCCACCCTATCTTATTCCTTTCTCTTCAATTAGACGCCTCATCTTTGCAACAAAAGCTTTCAAAACATCTGCAAATCATCAGATTATTGGTTATGTCTATGGGTAGCAGAAATCTGTGATGAAGCCCGCAACAAAAACATCTGTTCCACCAATGGGCCGGCTGGAGCGGTGAAATACTACAAAAGAAAGAACTCACAGAAGACTAGCGTGAAGTAGAAGTATTCTGCGTTTCGGCCCAAGAGTGAGGTGCCGGAGGCCTAATTCGACTTCATTTCTAATAAGGAATGCATGGGAACGGGGAGGAGCATGTGACCGGAAAGGGAAAGGAATTTTTTTTTCTGTTTGTCCCTTCCTCTGCCCATTAAAGGTAGGAAACGCATCTGCAACTCATTAGATTGTTGCGGATGCTATGGGTGGCGGTCGCTTGTATTCGGGTGAACCGCTTCAAAAATTGCGAACATAAGCAGTACTCTGATTGACAATACGTTATTACCAAATTATTGACTATTGGTATAGCTTCTCTTAATTAACTTATGCAAACATTTGATAAATCAAAATTATGGCTAATTTTAGGCATTATCTTCTGACATTTTGCCGCGCTTTTTACTTTGACCGTTATTATGACGCGTAATTAAGTGTTCCAACCTCATACCGACGCGCGCGCATTTTTCTGTCGCTCGAAATTCAAAATACGAATCTTCTTGCAATCCATATAAGGCAACACTGGTGACATTTCAAACTTTGCGGGACGGGAATTAAACGCTGACTCCTTTTAAACTGTATAAATGGAAGTCTTTGCGCATTCGGAGTGTGTAATCTTATCTCAATTAATATTTCATTACTCGGAAAGGTTACATCGTAAGTGCTGAGACGTGAATTATTTATAATATATGAAATTATCATGAGATTAATATATTTTAGTTGTATCTGTAATCAAAGATGTACCAAGTCTTCATATCTTTTAATCCGATTGAGGTAGACATTGATGTAAACTTCCAGTTACTAACTACTACTAAAGACTTTAGTCTTTTATTCGTTCGTTATTTATGAAAAAATGGGAAGAAACACAATTAAATCGAAAAGTCAGCATACATCTCAAGGCGTCTGATATCAGTAATATACAAATAACTGTAGTAATAGTAACACATATTCTACAAGCGGTTTTACTTTTAACCGAGCGCCATATTGGCGTTGGTCCCATTCAGCGACACTAGCGCCATATAGAGCTAGGCTACTGTAACTGTACAGGCAACTTTTTCTATAATCCCTAAACAGACGGCCGCTGGATTCTCAAAATTAACAGCATCTAACTAACTGTTACGATCTGTACTGGAAGTGGGTGAATTAAATCGAAAAGCAATCGGAAAAGTTTTTTACAGAAGCAAAAAGCTTATCATCTAATGGAGTTTCAAGCTCGTTGCTAGTTTGGTACCTACCAAATAAATGGAAGGATGTTACGGAAAGAATATGGAGCATGATTATTAAATTACAGATGATTAATAAATATATTATATTAAATATAGACAGTAGGTCCGATCAATCATATGTAAGCTCTGTGAGTAAAGTTTTATCAACATACTGCCGAGTGTTACGCACTAATTCAGTCACAAAGTGGCAACATCCAAAGTCGATTAGCTGCGCGTGCGCAGATACCGGCACCCAATAAAGTGGAATGCGATGTACGCGCCGCCCATATTGCCGCCACGCGATTTATATTGAGTGGCCATACAATAGAACCGTCAGTTAACTATACTACTACTATACTATATTTAACTCAATCTAATTATAGAGCTTTCGTTTCATGCTTTGTTTGAGATAAAAAGTCGTTATTTGTTAGAACATAGAGTATGAATTTTGACTCTTCTCTGTTTTCTTCTATCCTTTTGTACAAATAATTTTTGTATTTATTTTGTGGTTTTATTTTAATTTAATTTTAGTTAAAACTGATGCCATAGATACGACTTATTCAGTAACAAAAAGCAAAGTATAACCCATCCTTGCATAGACACTTGAACGGTTTTGGATAATTGAATTCAGTTCGAACCTCAATCTCTAGAAATAATGTTATCGCAGGTCGGCTGGCTAACATTTTAGTATGGGAATTTAAAAATAATAATAAGACGATTTAACACTAATCGGATAGTCATAGTAAAGACATCTTGAGTATTAATTGTGGGATTTAAACATATTCGCACTCTTTGCCTGTCATAAAATATTTATTTCGATTTAACAATGTTGTTTTATACCGGCGGATATCGTAAGAACCGTTTACAGTCACGTAATAAACTTACAAACAAGAAAGTAAACAAGACGAAACAAACAAGCGAAGAATAACATCTGTGCTTGATGTCCGGCGCGTTATTTAGACACGAACGGACACAAAAGATCGGCATTGTTGTATGATTTACAACCGCGCGACAGACAGACGCGCGGCATTGTCCGCTATATGTAGCCGCAGTGTCAAGTAGGTGAAACATTACGAGTAAATACGTTGCGACGAACTTCTTCCTGAATACCTTTGTCGCTCAGATTTACTAACTATATTTAAAATAACATACAAATATTTGATACTTATATATTTTCATTCGAGAAATACACCGAATACTTGAATGAAAACTGTTAATATCCGGTCTGGTTCGTGAATGAGATTAGCGGTATATTTTTATTAAACTAGAACACATTAGTCTTGTGTGGCGTGAAAGAGGATGTTGTCATGAAGATTAAGAAGATCTATTGATAAGATCGAATGCGGAAAACCATAATGATGAAAATAACCTGACAAAATCGAGAGGCAGCTGCACTGCCACTCGATTTTTTAGGTTATTTTTCCTATCATTCAATCGACGTTAAATGCATGTGTGTGGAATGTGGAAGCTTTTAATGAGTTTATTTATTCTATTCTATTACATTTTGTTTAGATATACAAATAAAAGCAATTTAAATGTTAAAATATATAGTAAAATACAGAAAAAATCGTATCCACATTTAAAACATTAATTAAAACTATTAAAGGCTTTATTAACATAGTAAAATCGAACATACTACGCATAAAAATGTATAAAAGAAATAACGGTCTTAAGATTTCTTCTTGCGACGTAAATTAACCCCGAATGGGTAAATATTGGTGCAATTTTACGTTATCGTCCGTTAAATTGTAAGGAAATAAAACCAAATAGATTTTATTATCTAAACCTAGTTACGGCACGTAAGATTTACGTAATCAGGTTGCCCTGGTTAGCCCAATTCCGATACATTTGCCGCGGTCAGCGATGGCCGAGTGGATGCTATTCTAGTATCCAAAGTAGAACAGCTCAGCGTGTCAATAAGTATGCAGCATGCTTGAAGCATCTTCGTGCTTTGTCTTAGAGTTAAATTATATGGATTTAGATTATGATGGGATCAACTTGTAAAACAAAATAACGAAGTTATAATTAACCAATACCGGCCATATCATTAAACTGTTCAACAGAAAACATTAAAATCTATACATTTACATAGCTAATTGTTTTTAGGCATTTTTAACGGTTACCGTACAGCAAAAGCGGATTGTATTTTGACAATAAAATCTTAGAAAGCTGAATATATGGCTTAAAACATAAATTATTATAGTTGGTACATTTTACGATTTCCTCTTATTTCACAAAGATGGCGTTAAATCTGATTCACACTCGTCTGAGTCATACTTATGGTGACTACTAATACGTATTCATCTTTCGCATCATACCTTCCGCATAAACAGTGTTACACATCAACTAGTATTACTAGATGATAATTATTCACCAACGTGGTGCCAGTCCTATGCATTGCAATTACTATTATATAGGTATTCCCTACTAAGAGGGGCTTAAAAAGTATCTTTGGCCTTAAGAGGACATATGGAGTGGTTTTGTCTTGTTCTTGTACCGCAAGATGAAAAGACCTTCGAAAGTTTGAAACCACAATGGTAAGTCGGTTATTCTTCCACATGCCCTTTGCAGTGTATAAGGAACCTGCAACCTTGTTTGTCAAGGAAGTATGTTACTTTTCAAGATTTGACCAAAATTTTTCGACGACTAAAATAGTAAGTGTGACCGGCCCATTGATTGTCGAGATCGTAAAAACCGGTTCAAACTGCTTTTTGGAGATTTTTAACTACCGTTCAAAGAATACGCTTACACAAAACTTTTATTGGGTTAAGTTTGCATGGGCCTGCTTGAATAAATACACAAAGAAGTGTTTGAGGACTGTAGATTATAACTTGTAATATGCATGAATATCTGTACGTGTTAACAAGGAGAGAAAATAGGTTATGGTACGCAAATCAGAGTCTTTCTATATCCTATCATATTCCACAAATTCGTTTTAAGTTATCGAAATTTAAAAATCAGGTACTTGTTTTTCCCGCTATTTTTACTAACACTCCTGTCCTGTCGAGTTACCGTCATTTCTAAAGAAAATGGAAAAAAAGTCAACGTTCATGCTTCTAGCAACTCAAAAGATAATTCATCGGACATTTGACAGCTAGCTTGCAAATTTTTAAATTGATCATCCATTCAGAAACATAGTGTAATTAATTAAGAAAAAGTGTTTTAGTGATGTGCGAATTTTTCATATTAAATGCGTGTAAAAATTGTTTAAATTTTGTACCATGACTTCGCCGTGGTTGTTTTAAGTTGATTTCATAAATTAAACAAATATGACTCGCGATCCGACAGATGGCGTTGTTAGTATAACGCCTGGATAAATGTATGTTTGTTTATTTGTCTGTTATATTAACCTGACGCGATGCTCGGCCAGATGCACTTGTTTTTATTTAATTGTAATGCTTACAGTAGTAGGATAGGGATGCACCGACTCGATACGAGAACGTCGATAAAGTCGGAAAATCGATAAAAATATATTTCACGAAGTAAAATACTTTTAATTTTTACGATCGTTAAAGTTAACTCAAGTTGCATTGTGCAATATTTATTTATGTAAAAACTTTTAGATAATATGCTTCGAACTGAGAATTTGGTGCTTGAAGGTTCTGTCTTAATTTTACCACTAGTGAAAAGGTGTAGTGCAAACATGGTCCTTTCCGACCAGAATGAATGGAAAAATCACATTGTTTTCAATTTTATCAGCTCGACTGCTATATTCCCACTTTCCCTCTTTCAGCTGACAGACGTTCACTGACGTAGGCCTCCCCAGAGGATAGGAGGGCGAATAGGGAACGATCTTGTGGCGATCAATGGAGGAGACTTATGTCCAGATTGCCACTAATGCTTATTGATGTTGTAACATGCTATTGTATAAGTGATACAGGATTTTTATCTGTATAAAACACATATTTTCCAGTAAAATCTAAAGCTATCCCTATACACGTGACGGATCACGTCATTTCCACTATTAATGGGTTTATATCAGATGAACTGGAACGGCTACCAAGTTCATTCGGCGTAGTATTTACGTAGCGCTATTTCTGGAAGCGACTCGAGCGCGTTTCTACCGAACTGGAAGCTGAATGGAGCTGTGCAGGTTATGAAGGATGTTGTGGTAATAAATCTTAGTTCAACGAAAGCGGGTTTGATGTTGAAGTAACACACTGTAACCGTTCAGCGGGCTACAGTTTTAGTTCATCTTTATTATATAATTTTCTAAAGTTCACAGATTTTTTTTCTTACTAAATAAGCACTTATGTACAATTTTACGATTAAAATACATATGTATTTTTACCAACTGTTTAAAACTTACCACAATAAGTGGTAATGCACACTCTTATATGTATGTAATGTAACATCAAACGTGATTGTAACAAGAAGTTTCGTAAAGTAACGGTTAAGTTTTTGTATTCTATATCTTGATTTAAGTAAACTAACTTTTTTGACACACAATAGTAAACGCAATTGCACTTTTTAATAATTTTAATAAAGTCGAGGGAATCCCAACTCGTTGGTATTTAACGTTTTAATTTCACTAATCTTATTAATTGTTATGTTTGTCTGCAGGCTTGTGCGCCTCGGTACGTGTCCTTCGTGTCTGCGAAGCTGAACCAGCGCAACCCCGTCGGCTCCTGCTTCGTGGCCAAGACGCCCGACGCCGTTGACGTCACCGAATACTCACCATGCCGAAATTGTAAGTTGTATATATTCTTCACACGTTGATAACCGATAGTAAAAAACCTAATAGGCCAAAATTGTTATATGATGACAGGAAAATAAACGTCGAAATAGAAGTACGAAGATTTTAGTTTACATTATATTAATGATTTTACATTTTTACACAACATAGTTTCTTATTCTTTGTAAAATTAAACCACAAATCAACATGTTAAACTTGGAGCGTCAACCCAATTTTACTCTTCCAACTGCCATTACCGGCGGAAGTGAGTTTGGAATTTTCGCGCGCTTTTACTGCCGCCATTATACGCCGCCATGATGATCTTGATATTTAGTTTCTGTTTAGAAATTTGTCGAAAGTAGGACACACTTTTATGATTTGTATTTAATTGTTATCGGATATTCGCGAGCACAATTGTAAAGTAAATCTTTGCTTATAATGTATTCAGATTAGTTTTTATAAGTAACTACATTTATAATTACCAAAGAATAACCACAGGCGCTTAGACCTTTTCCCACTCATGTGGTATCGGCAAAGAATGAACGTAGGTTTTGCCTACAGTTTTTACGGCCGGTTGCCTGAGTGGTACTATCCTCGGGGTACCTTTTACTTCTTAAAATTAAGCAAAGCCTAATTTATTTTAATCCTATTTTTCCTGTCATTTTTAGTAAACACCATCTAAAATGTAAATTATAATTATTAAATGTTTTATGTATGTTCGTTACTTGCCTTAATTTACTTTAATATATTGTGATGTTTTTCGTTTTGTTTGTGTTCAATGTATTAAATAAGATGTAAACATAAGTGCTATGAATATATGTTCGTTTATTTAGTTGTTATGTAATCTGTTTAGGGTACCGCTCGCAGGATGAGGGTGAGTATACGGCGACTATGTTATGAATGTGTAATGTCACTCACTTGTACAGCGTAGCCCAACACTACATTGACGTCATTGTAACATATTATATATATGCTGCTGGAGATTGAAAAATATTATTATTTTTTTGATCAATTGTAGAATTAAAGTATCATGTAAAAAATATTCACTGAAATAATTTATTTTTACTAGTACCAAGATGTACTACGCGTATATAAAATGCGTATTCGCAATCAATTGTTCGAGCATTCTAACCGGTTAAAACCTACAAGTTTTTTCTTGCAAAGATTAACCTCGATCAATTAAAAAAAAATGTCTCCAACACCATATTACATTTACATTGTAATTTTCACTTTCCATTGTTAATTGATGTTGTATTTATTCAGTTGTACGTGAATTGATGTTAATTTTTTTATTCATACATTGTGCTTTACGTGTATAATTTTTATCACGAGACACGGTAGTGTCTCAGCCAAGACACGTTCAACAACATATGTAATATGTGAACGTGTAGGCGTGACACTACAGTGTCTATATATTCTCCAGATCTCTTCCAGATATGATGTTGAGAAAATCAGAAATGTTGATGCGCAATGGCGCAACATAACCTCAACAAATTTTTAATAAATTATTCTGTTAAAGTTTTATTATAATTATGAATTGATAGGTTGTTATTTAACTAGTGTATAGTTCCTTAAAGGTTTATCTATTAATATTTTACAATACGAACGAATTGAGTTAGAATGACCCCTATGAAAGTGTGTAGTTTTTTGTCATAAAATGTCAAGATATAGGTATTAGCTGTGGTCTTCAAAGATTAGTGACGAGTGCATGGCGATGTCGATTACAATATGTACTAATTGATTTAAAAAATCGCCTTTTTCTTTTATATTTAAAAAAAAAATTGTTTAATTTGTAATTTGTGTGACGTATTTTTTATCTGTGACAAATACACACGTGTTATATTAAAATAAACAATATTATCATATCCTAACTTTAAAGGAATTGGTTGCAATGACCTGTTCGTTAGCCTTCTATATATATAATTGTAATGCAGTGTTAAAGTCTATTCAGTTCGTTCAGCACTCCAAATACGTAACAATAAGTGATTGTACGTAAGCTACGTAGAGGTAACGTAGTACGTGACCGCTGGGAATGACGTTCGGGCAATCCATTGCAACGTTGTGACGCACCGACACTATGTGGCAACGCATCCTTCTCCACATTTATTGTTGTGTTTTGTTTATCTCATTAACAATAAGTTAAATGTTTTTCTAGTTACATCTTTTTATAACCTATATTCATGATTTTTTTTGTTGTTTTACAAGACAATTAACATATGTATGTACTTGCAACAACAATGTAAAATTATTTTCTAAAACAAAATAAGAAAATGTTTATCAGCCACAAAAATTGTGCAGTGGAGAGTAAATAAAAAACTCATATCAATAAAAATAACACTGTCTTTATTTAATAACAATAATTTGTACAAACTCAGACAACTACGAATCGTATATGAAAAATTATTTTTGCATTTGACAACCCTATTGCTAAGAAAGGGTAGGTTATTCACGCTTTGGCCCTAGAGCTTAACGAAAAGTAAAATAACACTAAACAAGAAGGATTAAATGTTGTGAGGATAAAATATTTGTGACAAAAAATCAGTAGGGTACCCTATACCGTATATACAGAAGGAAAATGTGCCTTTTTTTATTCGGACGAACTCTAATTATTTAGCCATAGGTTTCTAACGGCGAGTGAAGTCGCGGGTTTAGCTAGTTTAATTTATATGAAGACTAACATAATATGTATTTTAATAATGTTTTACGTTTACAGCGAGCCACGGACAGCGCAAGACTGGCGTGTGCCAAGCCGGTTTCTCCGCGGCTCTGTCCAAGGTATGTCATATATTTAAATTACACTGATTACTGACTTTAATGATAAGATCATTAACTAATACTTACGTAGTGCTATGGATTACTGAGACATTTTAATCATTTATTTATTTATTTTATTTAATTATTTATTAAGATTTACTAGAGAAGATTTTTCAAATGAAATCTTTTCGAATTACTAAGATAAATGAAAGTAGAAATTGTGAACATTTTAATAGCTTCTCTAAATAACTTCTCGAACATAATGCCGGACCACAATCTCACCTAATGATGAATAGATTAAAAAATGGTTAAACCTCCTTTGAGTGAAAAACTAAAGAGTTTTACGCAATCAACTTGATAATTGTCACGTAGCTTGTGTTAATAAAATTGGCAATTTAAACTTGAGAATATTGACCTTTTATTCGTGAATTATTTACTATTTTGCATGATTAAGATGCTAAGATAAATATTACATATGTCTTTAAACTGTGGCGAGATAAATATCTGAACGTAGCTGTTTGAATGCCAAGAGATAAGGAACGATTCGGAGATCTCTGTCGGCGATGGTAGCTCGGAGTGCTTAGCCCGAGGCTAACTTTACTACTCATACTTATTTTATTGTGTTGATATCGACGAGATATCCGTCCGTATAAACGCCGTAGAGATGCGGTCGTTGAGAAGTATGCTAGGTGTGACTGTATAACAAGTTGACTTGAAAAGTAACGATTAGAATTGAGAAAGTTTATTTCTCTGGTTCAGATATTGTATTAAATAGATGGATGAAGAATAGTTAAAAAAACACATAAAGCTCTTGTTATGTATTATTTGTAACTAGATGGCGTTGTTCTAAATCTTACAAAATATTAAGTGTGAAGTGAATGTTAAGACGAGGGAAGAATGTGTTGCAACAGTAAGTGCTACTAGAGTACCTAAGTGTATTTATCTACCGTATATTAGGATTAATGTTACTTAATACTTTTAAAAAATTTATAGAAATGATAGTTGAATATGACAGAATATGCGCACGAGTAAAATTGATACTATTAATGGTAGTATTCAGCGGCTACGGATAAATAGATTCCCTATATCATTGAAATTAAGACCCTATTAATGAAACAATAAATCAGATGTTCTGCGACGTGAAAATATCTACGTCTTTGTGATGAAACCATGGCGTATACTTTAGTCTACTATTTTCTGTTTATGATCAAGTATCAAGTAAATCACTTGGTACAAAAAAATCATACTTAAAAAATGAGTAATGAAATTTCAGTGATCACACATCCATCATTCTTAAGTGCTTTAATTCTCTTAATGCTGGCTCGGCCGTTACTCGAAGCACCGTACGGTACTCTCGAGAATTAAAATTGAATTAAGGCCCAGTAAGATTAATATAAAATCTTTTCTCCAAAGTGCACAGGTTACAGGTCCGGTGATAAATTTTTAATGCGCGTGGCAAAACGCTAATGGTGACTATTATGCGAAACGTGTATCGTTTTTAATGATCTTGTGTTATAAAAGTTGACATTGAGAAAACTCTGTAGTTTTTATTGTATGGCTTACGTTTTATATGAATATTTCCTAATTAGACAATGTATGTATAAAATGAATCCCTATTTACCTCGGTCAGGACAAGCGTGAACGGCTAGACCGATTTCATCATTTTTTTGGTGTTGGTTATTGTCTGGAGAAGGTTCTTAACGACCGTATTAACTTTTCTAATGTAGGTAGGTAGCGCTTTTGGAGTAACTGTCAGTCGTCTGACAGTTGGCGCGATTACTTTAAGTAGGGGATGAACGTTTGTGTGGAGAAATTATCCATGCGGAGCCGGGTGTGTCGCCAGTGTATTATAAAATATTCATGTTTTCAGTTGTCCTCTTCAATTCTTGTCACTTAAGCATTTGCTAAGTGCTAAAGTGTGTAGTACTGACTGGAAAATTACATTTGTCTTGTAAACAAAATTAAATACCTCTCACGGTTTTTTACCCTAGTAAACCTTTTTGATCTGTAGCTGTGTATCCAAAGGTCCAAAACTGAGTTAGTATTGTTAAATTTCTTTCTATCATTTTTCTTATACCAGAAACTATTAGGACAATGTCGTGGCATTAAAAATGAATATGTACAAAGCCGGGGCGATAGCAAAACTAAAAAAAAAATACGAAATGACGCTCACGAGAAATACGTAACCCCCGCGCAAAAAACCTAGAGTGTCCATGTAAAACATCGTGATTTTACGATCGTGGGAATAGCATTATTTTCGCCGTGTTGCATTACCAGTGAGTCCACATCGGCGCACGTGAGACGACTGCGCTCACACGCGGCTTACAGTCTTATGAATTATTTAATACTTTTATTGTGCTCAGCGCAAAAAATATGGCGGAACGATCGGCGGGCTCTATTCCGAAAATAGTAGTCAATATCGATTGTCTTATTGCTGTTTTATGGGTTACTTTATTTGGCTTGTGCTTCTCCGCTTCGAAAAGTCGACTGTCGCCGAGCTCGCGTGCAAATTGTTGTTTTGCAATAATTTAACAAATTATTGGATTTGTAGCAATCTCATTGAATATGAATTAATGTCACTCTACGTTATTTATATAATTTCTTTTTGAATTTTATTGTATATTTATTTTTAATTATTTAGATAAATTTGTATGAATGTTTATTAACGTTGTAAAATCATCCCATCAGAGATGACATGGTTTATTTTATTAAAAGATGGTACATACCGCCGCTGCCCTTCGTGCATGATTATATAAATTATCAGTCTGTATGAGTTCATAGCTGAATATAGGTCTTCCCGATTGCCTTCCACAATATGTAGGCCTTCGCATTCCGCATCCTGTCGTCTTCAGATCATTGCTCCATCTGGTGTAGGGACGCCCGAAACTTTACCCATACGTGGCCTCCACTTTCACATTCTCAAATTTTTAAGGAAAGAAAGGGATGAGAAAAAAACGAAACTCAGAAACAGATTCCTATGAAATATAATAACTTCATATTTATTAATATAACTAACCTAACCTAATTAGGTGCAATGATTATCTTGTTACATTTCTGTTTATCTGTTTGTCTATTATATCAACTATCTTGAAACAGATCGAAATATATCGATTGAGGTAAACAACGCAACTCATTAGCTTGTTACAGATGCCTATTGGTCGGGTGAACCGCTGGCTCGTTTGTCACCTTTTTGTATAAAAACATAGAATGAAGATGTTTATAATTTAGGTGGAGTTCCAACAACTCGCATAGGGCATTAGTAATTTACATTCATGTCACGGCTACCTCTCAACGCTAGTGGACGGTCCCACACCACTATCAGATCAACCGACGGTGAGGTGTCGCTATTAATCCGATCTAAACTTCGTCACATTAACTGCATAAAAAACGCCAGACGCTTTGCTTGCCTCTAAGAATTAAGATTTAAAAAAAGATACCAAAAGATAAAAAAAAAACTTTGTATAACTTTTTGATGGTAAAAGAAGAGAAGCGAACAAGTACTTCACCTGTTATTATGTGATCGGCGCTACATCAGCAACAACGAAAGCTTTACCAATCTTTTTGTAGGAAATGGGTAGAAAGGATAACGAAAACAGGAATAGGAACGAATGGAAAGGGTAGGTTCAAAATAAAACCTGGAAATATGGTCGTGGTTCTTCTACGAAATATCTATTCATTTTCAAAAAAAAACGAAAGTAGTGTCATATATGTCCTTTTTTATGGAACAAGTTAGCAAACGAGCAAGCGAGTCTGATATTA
>JWHW01011060.1:55366-71394 GCA_000931545.1 Papilio glaucus
ATGGGATGGAGAAGAGGTCTGAAATTAAGCTTCCGGCACCTCAATCATCCTACGAAACGCAATCGTCGTGGTATTTCACCGGTCGAGCCGGCCCGTTCGCGTAACAGATGTTGTTTTTGCGGTCTTCCACTGTTGCATTGTCTTCATCAAATTGGGTTTAAAAAGCCATGGGAAAAAAAGCCATTTAATTATTATAATAGACAAAACTAAGCATACTTTTTGATGGTTTTTGAACGAACAAACACAATTTGTAATTCCTAGAGAACAAAAACAGTATTTTCTTGAAAGGTAAAAGCTGCGCACCTAATTGCGCAGCTTTATCTCTTAGAAAGGAATAAGTTTAAATGATAAAGCATTTCGCGGATTGTAGACAGGATTTGTTTACCTTGAATCAGTTGGACGTGCTTACCTTACCAATCAGATGCGAGCAAAAATATAACCTAACACGATACACAAATCTCTAGCGAAACATGTTTGTTATGCATCGCACATTCAGCTGTGAATTAAATCTGTACCAACAAACGTATGCCATACTTCTCTTATAAATAGATATAATCTTAGTTTCATATATTTTATATGGAAAATATGCGATTATTTGTAATGTAGATGCAATGGGATCATTTCTATTCATTGCTAGTCTATGGCGTACTGAATTTTAGCATCTATGGAAGGAAATTGTTCCCAACATTTTATTTATTACATATTTTACAAATAGCAACACTTTTCACTATGTACCTAACTCGCGATTAATGAAAAAGGTTAGGAAAAAGGGAATTTTGTTTTAATACAAAGCAACAAATGCACATAAAATGGGTAATTTACGAAAAGTTCAACCTGGAGTTAAATTTTTCATCGAACCAGTTTATAAATCCAAGACTTTATTATTTTAAATATATTTTATACCTATCGATGTTATTTTTTAAGTGATGGGGATATCTTACCTTAAAGTGAACTGAGGGATATTCAAACTTACAATTCGTAAAAAAAGAACCAACAGACATAGTCTTTTACATTCGGCTTCTTTGTGACATAAATGGGAGTAGTTTACATAAAGTAAAAAGTAGATTTTTTTGTTTATTTGTAACCAATGTTCCTTTTCGCTATGCAAAATAAAATTCCCTGTCATCGCAAAGTCTTAAACATTCTTTGCGGAGTTACAAACATGGTTTACGAACGCAACCGTAGACGTCGGCCATTTGCAGACAATGGCGTTGGCGGGAAAGCGACGCGAGCGCCATCGCGAAATTGAAACAGAGACATTTAGGGATTTGTCCCTGTAATTGTTTTATTGTTGACAGGTTATATATTGAATGGCTGATCTCACATTAAATACTTATTGCGACAAAATACTGTTACATAAAGATAACTGTGATGTGATTATAAATATTAAAAATGATTACAGTCCATTAAAATGTATGTACTATGTACAACTAGCTTTTAGAATATATTAAAGGCTTCTAAAATGTATGAACTGTTAATTGAATATTCAATCAGCTCGGTTGTCGGCGGTAATTCGCATTCATTGTGGTCGAACTTTAATTCGAGGTTGTTATTGCCGCACACGAAACTTGCAATATCATTGTTTTATGTAAATTTATTCATGACCATTTTTAATTTTATTCTTTCACATGGGATTAGGACGCGAAAGGTCTTAGAATTTTGATCACGATTGCTATTTGGTAGTTACACATAGATTATTTCTTTCGGAGTATAGTTCGAGTAAAGTACTGTTGGCTACTTTAAGACGGATAAAAGTGAACATGTGTGATGGTGATCCAAACTGTAACTTAAAAAATCAAAAACGGTAAAATCAGACAAATTAAGAAAAATACAGTTGAGATAGTATATCATTCTAGAAGGTTTTACATAATGTTATATTTGAGGTCTGTTCCTAATTGAATATTTAACAATATTCTTAAATCCTAAACAAAGTTCTCTAATTGTTCTCTGTATTTCCTTATTTTCATTCAAAACACTATTCGTAGAAGTGATTTTGCACATGACTATGGTCGTAAAGGGAATAATGTCGCAATGAAAACGCTACGGTTGCGACAATGGACCGGCGTCAAAAGATCGTGGGCACGTGAAGTGTTAAAATACTCGGCCATATACGCCTTTGATTGTTGATAGGTAATTTGAACCATAGCTTTAATGTACAAGTAAATTCAATATACATTAATCGTTCATTTATATATCTCCAGATACCTTGTTCCGTACAAATTAAAATTCGATTTTATACTTTAGTTGTGAAAAAATATCCGATATTTGGTTACTCACTTGTGAAATGAGATGTTCGTGCACTTTTATTTCCTCCAGACTAGCTATCCTTTAATTACACACAGGGAGACTTACGAAGTCTTAAATTGGTGACTATTGAATAACTTCACTTTTGACACGCCGATTATCTGGAGGTATGTAATATAGTTGACATTAATGTTATAAAACCACACGGCGTTCTTCTATGATTTTGTGCAACTTCCCCAGTCGAGCCAGCCCTCTGAAGTAACAGCTGCTGCTACTATGAAATCTAATATTTATACGTGAAGTAAAAACTTCAAGAATATTTTAAGCGTATTGGGTGCATGTAGGTGTGTTAGATTTGCCACTAAGTTAAAAGAAAATAAAAGTACCTGTGAAACAAAAGCGCAACTACACCTTATTTAATTATACGGACCCGTCTCAGCTGAGCAAGGGTAGTTTCTCCAAACTTTCATCCCCTACTTTAAACCTAGATATAGAGAGATAGATGTGTCACAAATTCACGAAATAAAATAAAATATTTGTATTCATAAAGCAAATAGTAACTAAATAAACTATGGTTATTTTTCGTCCACTTGACAATTACTTAATAAATCCAAAAATACATAAATATAAATTAACATAAAAATAATTTTTAAAAGTTGTTTAGTAGATTGTTTATGTATAAAGATGAATGTGGTTAAATCGAGAGGTGTGAAACTCAATCAATTTATAATGCTAATCGCATTCCACTCAACAGATTTCAAGAACACATTCGTTTTTTTTTTCTGCGCTTTACTCGTATAAGGCGATGCCGGCGACGACCACGAGTCATATACATATTTATTCATAGCCAGTGAGAGTCTTGCATTACCATAAAGCTATGGGAGTTAGAAGGTTTCGTTTTTTTTTTAATTGCGGGAATTTTACACGGAGGCTTTATAGTTTGGCATTCGATATGAGACAGTCGCTTGTATGAATTCCAATTGACTTTTAGCATTAGGTATTTTTTCACCGACATGAACAAATAAATTATTTGCTACTCTTGTGCCTAGTCTAGAGTATAACGAACGAACCAATACGACGTTATATAAATAAGCGCAAATAACATTTTATAAATTTGCAAAGGAAAGGCCAACTATGTATATGAAGAATCAAGTTCTTGTCAATACTTTCATACTTCCACTAAGCCGTGATTAATGGTTTTAAGGTAAACAAATTTGGTCAGTCCAAGACTTCATAAAATTCTCTTCTACAATTGACAATACACCAAACACTCTGAATTGGCAAATATTTCGTTATATTCCGTCTCAAATAATAACTTATCCAACTACTTATTGTTTCTCGTTTGAGATTTATCTTTTTTTAAAAACAAAAAAGTTGAGGTAAGCTTTTTTTGATGTGTGATTAAAGAGCTCCACCTAAATCTTTCAATCATACCCTTGCCCAGCTGTAATCAGCTGTAAAAAATCGTTTGTCCCTCCAATAAAAAAAGTAACACGTGTCGGGACGGGGTTGTTTTTGTGCTCGTACAGTGCCATCCGGGACCGCGAGTTATCTCTCTGGTTCACACGCACCGATTTGTTGACATGTCTGCTTTCTGTCTGGTGATTGCTAGAACTAATTCATATGCTACAAGCGTTTTTCAAATATAAATTGACTTATTAAATTTACGTACATCCGATACTAAATTTATGAACCTATGATTTTTAAGAATAAAAAGAAAGCTGTAGTGTTTTAAACATATTAAACAAAAAGAGACTAATCAAAACTAAGTTTCGTCATCGGACGTCACGACAGACCGCAAGCTATCACCCACACCACCTGGATGACTGGCATTCCTCCACAGTGCGGTTTTTGCGAAATTTCCTGCCACGCACAGCCGCGCTGTGGAACGGTTTGTCCCTGGCGGTATTTACAAACCAGTACGACTTAGGGTCCTTCAATAAGCGAGCGTATCATTTCCTTAAACGCTGGCAACGCATCCGTAGTTTCTCTGGCGTTGCAGGTGTCCATGGGCGACGTTGATCACTTCGGTGTTCCCGCCGCTCGTTTGCCCCTTCTCTTATTAAAAAAAATTGTTTATCTATTGCCAATTATAAAATTATTCGAAATTCAAATTTTAAGATATATTTTTAAATGACTTCTCCGTGCTTCTGGGCCCTTAGTTCTTAGCTTAGAGCCTCTTTAATGATATAGAAATATTCGGGGAATGCATCTGTTAAAATCAAAATAGTTTTGTGTTGTTAGGAGATTCATTATAAGTGACACCACTTATTTAACAATAAAACAAAGGCGTTTTTTTTTTAATTTTAGACGCCTCCGCTCATGGCTTAGGCCATGACACATTTCAGTGCCATACGACAGCCTGCTTACGAACCGCTAAAAACAATAAACAGTGCAACTAAGAATTGTTATATACGACAACCATGGCACGAATTGATAGCGGAAGGCTAGAATTATTCCATGATTATCTGTGCTTCGTATTACAATGAAAAAAAAACTAGTTTCGTTATATAATTAATTTTAATTATTCATTAATGTTATCAACGAAACGAATTTGCATCGGAAACTGCTTATTTTCTTTATGCCAATATAAACACGGTTTAAACATGTTCAATACACAATTACCGTGAGTACACACTACCGAAAACATTCACACAAGACTTGTTTTATCTCTCTCTTTGACTCTGAAAAAACTGAGATATGTTTTATGCTAATGTTTTAGGCAGTGCGAACACTGTCTTATGTTCTTAGACGTTGACCATTTCTCATTTACAACTTTATTCGAATATGTTACTTGTACAACTCCTTACTAAACTAAAAGCGGGACTACAAATCTTTCTACAGAATCATTAACAATTTGTACAAAGAGATATGATTCGGCCGTCACTCGCTGGCGCTTATCAGTTGCAATTAGGGCACAAGCTCTTAGCGTTACCATAAGTGATGCCATAAAACTGTGACCGGCTCAAGTCTCAGAGTCGTAAAATTCCTTATCGTGAGTTGCGTCTTTTGAAGACCTACTTACAAATGTCTGATAATAAACTTGTGTATATCTATGACCTTACTTTGTTTTAAATTTAACTTTTACTATTCTGCTTAATAATTTCATCTTACCTTTTTATCATCTGTATTACGAATATAGCAAAATATAGGACATATAATATAGGACATTTGTTATATTAAACTTATTTACTAATACTCCATATTATATAATATATTTGGGATGTAAATATGAAAGTAATTAAACTATTATATATTTTCAGGACGGCGAAAGACTGTTTATGGGAGCCCCCGGTACATTTTACTGGCAAGGTAAGCTAGCCATAAAAAAATCAAAAGTTTTTTTTTTTAATTTTTGAGTTTTCGGGTGTTGAGTCGTTTAAAGACATATTAATACATTATTTTTATCGTGAACTTTAATGTATAGATATATGAAAATTGAAATTATGATAACAATCCACAGGACGAACGATATCAATAGACACTAGCGCAAGGTTCGACTACTTTATGCCGAAGGAAGGTAAAATACAACGTCCTCGACGGCCTCACCACGTAACTCTTAACCGAAATAACATAGCGAAAGGCTTACGTACGCCTAATCCTACGAAACAAACCTGCAGAAACATTTTCAGTATTTTCAACTGTCATTTCTGTGATTTTGAGTATGTTTGAGATTAGTTAAATAATACTACCTAATCTACTAGATATAAAAGCAATAATCGATAGATATCTAAAATTAAAAGCAAAGATCGCAAAGATGTCAAAATTAAGAAAGAAAATTATAAAACGATTGAAAAAAGATATGAAACTTACATTTAGCTGCTTTAAGAATCTCCTAATTTATTTTTATTATTTATAAATTAATAAAATCGGTCAGGTCTGATTTAAAAAAGGAAAACATTTTTTTTTATCATTAATCTACATTATTTTAAAAAAAAAGTAAATAAAAAAAGGATTTTCTATGTACCAGGCAAACTTAACCTTTAAAAGGAAAAAAAACATTCGAAATTTTAAAAAATGTATTTTGTGCTACTAAAACCAAGATTTGGTACAATTTTTGCTCACTAGGTGATTCTCATATCGATGTACTCAAAATTCACAGAAACAATGTTGAAATTCTACCCATTGACGTCCATGTCAACTCATCGATCATTTGGCATGAATCCATGCCAGAACAAAGCTTCGACTAACGTGAAATAAGCCGTCCCATTACCCATATCGTCAACCCATACAATCCATGTATCCCCATTAAACATAGATGGACCATGTATTTTGGTATAGATGCACGAAACTTCATTGTAATCATGGCCTATCCATATCATATTGTGATTGTGCTAACTCGATCTAAGATAAGACTTAAAGGAATAAGGTATTCGGGACGTAGATCCTGGGAAGTTTTTAAATGTGTTAGAAAAACTAATTTTATTATTATCTAAAAACCGCTACGCTTCAACAAGGCTTCATTGGTGAAACAGCAAAATTGAAGATACATCAGGGTCTTCTTAATTTAGCCGGATTTGTTTCGAAGGGTGGCACAAAATCAAAAATAGAATGCTTTTCGTGTTCATTAACAGCTAACGACTTTTTGAGTTCATTACGAGTGCTTTGAACTTCGTTTGGTTTTATCTAATGATTAATTTAAATTGTCGCTTTACTATTTTTGATTGTGTTCCTCCTTTCGATGCTGATTTAACTATAGGAGATTTTTAATTTGGAGTTACAAATTATCCAACATCACTTAAAAGTGCTAAAATCGAATTCTGAGCCCATTATTACCTTTACGATGTCTATGATGGGTTTTATTGGTTTGATTAACGCTTCAAATAAACGGGGCTCATGCTTTTAACTAATTAATGAAGACAATTTTAAATCATAATTGGCTTTTAACAAGGAATTTGGTAAAAAATTTATACTATAAACTCTGATCGTTTTAAATTTAAGAATTTCAATCACAGCAAAATTCATAATCTTGTTATTGATTTTAGATAATACAAATAGTATTCAAGATATGGTATCAAATACATTTGTAGTAAATGCTTGGTATAGTAGGAACTGTAAATATGTCAAATATTTTGTTTTTTATACGAATGCTCCCGATTATTAACGTAATTGTTTGTACAGATTTTTTTAAGTAATGATAAACACGAAGACGACAAAAATGCGTCAAGCTAAACATTACAAATTGTCTGTTTGTGTTGAAAAATAAATAAAATCTAGATTAGATTACTAAAAATAAGATATGTCTATCAAATTCTTTAACGTAGTATAAAAATTCATACCTTGAAGTCAAAGTATAGACAAATATTTAATTCAAAATATTCTCCATCGCATCTTCTGCGCAGGTCAACTCAAAGTTCAGACAATAAATGGAAAGAGAAGTCTCATCGCTACAGAAGAGGCCAGTTCTAGCTACGACGACTCCTACATGGGCTACTCGGTGACGGTGGGAGATTTCGCGGCTCAGGGCGAGCAGGGTGTAGCAGTCGGGGTACCGAGGGGTGCGGATTTGAAAGGATTGGTTAGTCAACTTAAACCTTTACATCGATTTGAGTAGGTCGATAAGACTAGTCGGAAACATCTTTAATGTGCATATACATGCACAAAAGTAAAGGACAAAATGAAAAAATTAGCCCTTTTCAACTATTTTTGCACAACTTATTTTACTTCATTTTTTTATTTCATTTGCATTATATTAATGGGGGCTTATATCTTAAAAACCCGACATGTGTTTTCTTTCTATAGGTTGTCCTCTACACATGGGATTTGGTGAACATTAAGAACATCACCGGCTCCCAAATCGGCGCCTACTTCGGCTACAGCCTTGCGTCCGGCGATATTGACGGCGACGGCACCGACGACGTCATCGTCGGTGCTCCCATGTTCACCAAGCCAAAGAGCAGTGGTTACGAACACGGAAGAATCTATGTCATTTATCAAGGAAAGGACAGGGTAAGAGAAACTATCCTTCAACTTAACTTCTTCTATTAAAGTTAAAAATTCAGTAAAATACCCATCTTTTATACTTTTTATACAGACATTCTTAAAGAACCACGCACGGACAGGGGAGGTCTCGAGGGGCAGGTTCGGTCTGGCCATCACGTCACTCGGCGACATAAACTACGATGGATTTGGAGGTACTTTTTTCATCTCCAAACCTAGAATTATTTTTTGCTTGATTTAAGTTTCGAAATTCATCTAAATCAGATAAATAAAGAAAATATTTGAAATTTTATTTCTGCTTAAACTCAAGTCGAAGGTGTGAAGGTTGAAAACAATTTTAACTTTATAATTTCCTACCTCCAGACATAGCAGTAGGTGCGCCTTACGGTGGAGAGAACGGCAAGGGCGTAGTTTACATCTACCACGGTGGTGAAAGTGGGATAGCAGAGAAGTACTCACAAGCCATCACAGCGGAGGAGATCAGTCCCTCACTCAGCACCTTTGGGTTCTCTCTGTCCGGTGGAGTGGATCTGGATGACAACCATTACACTGACCTCGCCGTCGGTGCTTACAAATCGGACAGCGTTGTGTTTCTGAAGTGAGTATTTTTATATGCTATTTTAGTAACTATATCTTACAGTTTTAAGTATATGGTGAACTGACTGCCGAAGAACAAGAAAGTAAAACAAAATTAATAAAAATAATTTTAGTGGGGGATTTTAGTGTAACATATTGGGGACTTTAATAATGGACCATCGAAGTCCGAAATGTCAAGACGTTTTTAATATTGGAAAGTGTTGTCAAACGACCTATTAATGATGTGATTAATTTAAAATATTTGTCCTCAGGTCCCGTCCTGTGGTGAAGGTGATGGCAGCGGTGAAGTTCACCGGCGCCACCAAGCTGATCTCTATGTCAGACAAGAACTGCCGGCTGACCAATGGTACACAGGTCTCCTGTGCCCACCTCATGTACTGCCTCTCTTACAACGGCATCAACGTCGACCAGCAAATAGGTATGCACCAAATCTTCTCATTTTATATATCACTACATATGAAAAAAATCCCTCTCGGTGCGTCTTTATGAACGAAGTGAACTCAAAAACTTCTTAACGGCTCTCATATGGTTTTCACTAATAGATGGTGCGATCCATGAGGAAAGCTTAGATAAGATAATTAATTATGGTTTTTTACAAATAGACTGACATGTTACGACGATTATTGAAGAAGTATTAAAACGCTGCCTCGACTTTCGAAAGAAACTACATATCGATTCCTATACGTTAATGTTAAGGTTGCTGGTGGGAAAATTTACTAAACTACATCTGAGTAAGATGTAGACAATTATCTATTATATATGTAATGTGTATGTTGTATGTATAATGTGTATATGTAATTTATATTTTCTCTTTTCCAAGCGGAAGGATATATCTGTTACTTCGGTGAGTGGTGGTAGTGGCAAGTAGTTGCGGTTAGCAAGACAATGTTCCACTTCGTTGCTCAACCCCGAAAACTGTCAATATTCATTTTATGTTATTACTTAAAGAATAGTTGTTCAATTTCTATTATTATTTTTGTTATTTATAAAACATAGATTTCGTTTATCGTAAACAGATATATTGTTAATTTAATTAAATTTCTACTGTATAATTTAATTTATCAAACTCATTTCCTTAAAAAATGTATTTTTTTCTGTATTCATTAATGCGCAAGGATATGTCCTGACTACAAAGAATATTGTACAATATTATTGTTTATTATTAGATGTATATAATAGAATCGCACCAGCGTCTCTTTAGCTACACGTGAATGTTAGAATGTTTTGATTATCAACTCCCTGCCCTGTTTCCACTTTATCCGGGGTCGGCACAACATGTTTTTATCTTCCAAATCATTCTACCTACCGTTTACATTCCTACAGTCACTTATTTTTTGTCATATTATGTGTTGAAAATTTAATTAGTGTTTTGTTTTATGATCTCCTGGTTGTTTTCGACCACGCTGATAGGTTTTTGTTATTACCTGACGTCTGTGTCCCAGAATGAGCACAATGTGTGCAGGCCGAGGTCAAAATGTGCCTACACTAAAAGCTTTTTAGATTGAAACCATTTGTTGGTGCAAATAGATAATGATATCATGTGCTTGCAGATTTCGAAGTGACCCTCGACCTGGACTCGCGGCAGAAGACCAGCAAACGGATGTTCGTGTTCGACACGCGACAGACCTCCTACACCACGCACATACTGCTCACTAAGGGACAGGAGGAATGCAGGGAGATGGAGGTCTACCTTGACGTGAGTACACTCATTCGCAATGATACTTGAAAACGAATTACAACAAAAATACGATGACTAACTACTGTGAGTCGTTTCTAATGGCTTGAAAGTATTATTACTCTTGTAATCATTATTGTATTAATATTACAGGAAGAGATCCGCGACAAACTGAGTCCTATCGAGGTGAAGATGAGCTACGAGCTGGTCACGCAGCCGTCAGGAGACGTGGTGCCGCCCGTGCTGGACCGCACCAAGAGCATCGTGCAGACTGACTCGCTCAACATACAGAAGAACTGCGGCCCCGACAACATATGCATTCCCGACCTCAGCATGGCTGCTTCTACGTAAGCCTGATCTAGCATAGATAATAAAAAGTAAACTGTAGAGATAGATATCATAACCTAGTGGCTGCTATGTACAAGATTACGCAGCATGTGCGGAAAGAGTGTGGAGATCCTTGAGGAAGACTTACATCCAGCATCTAGCATTTGACTAATGATCATGATATACATAGATTTAAATTAAGATAGATTCCCAAACATGTTATTACTTACTCCACAGGCAACAAACAAACTTCGTACTGGGCACAGGAGAGAACTTAAATATCGATGTGAAGATCTACAATTACGCGGAAGACGCGTACGAGGCCGCGTACTACCTGCAGCTGCCGCCCGGCGTCAACTACACCAAGATGGAGCGCCTGGACAAGGACAACTCGGACGCCGCGCCCGTGTACTGCACCGTCAAGAACAAGGCCGGCAAGAGCGTTCTCAAGTGCGAACTCGGCAACCCTATGGCCAGTGATCAAAAGGTATGCCTGTGTCACTGCGAATGCCTGTCATATTAACTTAGGATCGTGTTGTTTTTTTTTATGGAAGATGGTGGCAAACGAGCAAGCCGTTTAGCTGATGTTAACTGCCCAAAAACACCTGCAACAAGCGAATAAGTTGCAGATACGTTGCCTTACTTTATTTGAGTCAGTGGAGGGCATAGAAAGGAAATAGATGTCAGTGATTTCATTATTTGTTCCATTAAATAAACAATGCTGTCGTCAATATGTTTTGAATGTCTGAGTATGCTATGTTAAAGACTGTGAAATGTTTAATGTTTGCAATAATTACGACAATTTAAATCGTGAGGTTTGGTTTCCAGTTGAACTTCCGCGTTGTACTAGAAGTGGACTCCTATGTGACCGACCTGACGTTCGACATGGAGGCGAACTCCACCAACCCGGAGCCTCAGGAGACCAGCAAGGACAACAAGATGCGGCTCGCGATAGGCGTCGTCGTCAAAGCTGACCTGTCTATTTTTGGGTAACTTTCTCTTTACAAATCAATAACGAGACTAGTTTTAGAATTAAAATATATAAATAAAATGAGATAAGTGTTTTATAAGGGTCTATTTGAAATAACGATGAAGAGATATGCTTTTTCATTTTATCGCCTTCTTAAAACATTTGTATTTTAAAGAAGATGTCTTTTTGTCTAAGAGAAGACCGCAACAATCCTAATTGACGTTTTATTTATTTCCTCAGTACGTCGGATCCAGAGGAGCTTCATTACAACGCATCCCTGTACGAAGCTCAAAACTTGAAGAACGACTCGAGTCTGGGCCCTCAAATTATCTACAAATATAACATCAAGAACGAGGGGCCCTTTGCCGTAGACGAAGCACATATTTCCATAATGTGGCCCTACCAAACTCTCACAGGTAATGAAACCCAATAAGTTATGTGGACAATTGTAGGTCCATTACATGTCTAACACCATCTCCGCTTCCTCGCTGAGTTGTTGGCGATGGAACGTTAGACATTATAAGCCCAATATTATCGTTGTTTCTTTACTAGTCTACTGTTTAGCTTTTGTCTCTATCATTCTAATATATTTCTTATAGTTTGTTTTATGACGAAAAATTAGTTTTATTTCCTTGCTGTTTTCTTTACATTCAGAATAAGAAAAACATTGACACGTTTTCTTTATATTGTTTATTCCAGGAGAGAATCTAATGTACATGCTGGTGCAGCCCCAGAGCTTAGGTGACTTGGTTTGCGATGTCGCGCGGCAGATCAACCCAGCCAACCTGGAAGTGGCCAACCCATACGCCTTCATGTTGACCAAGGAAAAGGAAGGTTAGTGCACGAATAGAAAGTGTAATCTATACAAATATTACCAGCTCACAGCCACATTAAATAGAGTCCCGATTTTATATAGATATTTGGATGCTCCTAAGGTTCGTAGCGTGATGTTAAATTGCCTAAAACCTCAATTTATTATTGGAAATAAATTAAAATACAAATATTCAAATCAGATAATTTCTGAGATTAGTGCGTTCAAATAATCATACTCTTCCGCATTATTATCTATACAATGTATTTCCAATTATAACTCAGGAACGGTTTTGTGAAGTGAATTACTTTTTTCTTACTTTATTGGAAAATGTTTTAATTATTTTCCAGCCATGTTGAGCAGCGGCATGTACGCAGCCGCCCAGCTCTCCGGAGGAGGTGGATACTACGGACAACGTATGTATAAGCTAATACCCAACCTAACTACCGATTTAGAAATTTTCAATCAATTTATAAACATTATTTATTAATCTTTACAGAATTATGGGAACAACAAACTTTTACAAAAGATAACACTCAAAGCGGTCAAGTATCCGGCGGTATGTCAGGTGGAGGCCAAGTTTATGGTGGCCAAGTATCCGGTGGTATGTCAGGTGGAGGCCAAGTTTATGGTGGCCAAGTATCCGGCGGTACGTCAGGTGGAGCCCAAGTTTATGGTGGCAAAGTCTCCGGAGGCCAGTTTGTGAGTGGCGGAGCTTCAAATGGACAATATGAAGGTGGACAAGTTTACAATACCCAATACGGCAGTGGCCAAGTCTCCGGTGGCAACTACGGTGGTGGGCAAACTTCAGGCACTCAATTTGTAAGCGGGCAAGGCGGTAGGCAATTCAATACGGGCAGTGCAGGCAGTAGCGGTAACAACGGAGGCACTTACTTCTATAACAAAACTTGGACTAGTAGCAATGATTTCGGGGAAGACTTGACGGCTGAACAACAAGAACAAATAAGAAAAGCTTTATTAGCGGCGGCAACAAATCCAAACTACCAAGGGTCTATTGAAAGAAAATTCACCGAGGGCAGTTATAGTCAAGGTGGCAACGTACAGGGTCAAAATTCATATGGCCAAGGTAGTAGAGTAAACTATGGACAGAGTCAAGGTACCTACAGCCAAGGTAGCCAAGTTCAACATCATGGAGGAAGCTTCGAAGGTAGACAGCAAAGCGGTTATGGAAATGGTTACGCAACGCACGGCTTCGTACAAGGAGGCCAGGGTCAAGGTGTTGTCCAAAATGGTGGTGTTTATGGACAAGGTGGACAAGTTGTGAGAGTTAAGAACAAGACAATAGTTTACGATCAAAATCATAACATTATATCTCAGTCTGAAACGAGCACTGAATATGGATCCTTGGGGCATGAAGGTGAAGCTGGCAGTTCTTTTAACAAGTAAGTAGCTTTGTCAGATTTAGAATTTCAGTTTCAGTTTTAGTCCTTTAAAAACATTGCCTTCCTTCAACGAAATTAGATTATACAGGGAAACAGATAGAAATATGCTGCCATCAATTTTAGAAATTTATTGATTTGCCAAAAGAAGGTTTAAATTTTGAATAAAGAGTTAAACATTATTTTCAGGTACGTGAACAGTCAAGCAGGCACCCAAAACCGAGGTTCCGGGCAAAGCTTCGTACATGGCTCGTGGTCCACGACTGAAACCGTCAACCCTGATCTTTTTAAGGCCGGCTCCAGCAAATTTAGAGGACAGTCCAGCGTGACCGTCGTTGGTGATGAGGACGAAGACGAATTGGGTGGTTTTGGAGCATACGCAGCGAGCAATCCAAACAACGAATTCAGATTCGGCATCGCTGATGTTTCTGGAAGCCAAGGAAGCCAAAGTTCCGGAAGTGCTCAAGGCGGTTCCGCTGGCTTCTCTAACTCTGGTTACCAGTCGAGGAACGCTCAAAATTCTGGATTCCAAGGGGGAGCTGGATACCAGGGCGGAGCTGGATTCCAAGGTGGCAGCTATCAAGGAGGTGGCGCTTACTCTACTAGCGGTGGCAGTAGCTATTCATATTCTTCACAAACAGGTAATTGAAATGAAATCAGCATCAATTTAAGAGCCGTGCCTTTATAGATGGGTCAATGTCTAATCCTCCTTGCATTGTGCCTTCCCCTTGACTTCCTCATACGATACGACGTCTTTCTTCTGTTTTATATGTTCCTTAAAAGATCTTCGCGGCCTTTCTGTCATCCTCTTCCCCTCTAATTTTCCTTCTATAATTGTGTTTCTAAGATCGCCGTGTATCAGGTGTTCCAACTTTATCCCTCTACGGTTCTCTATGGTTCTGTAGAATATTGTTTTTTCCGAGCCTCAATACTAAAAATAGATATGCTACATTCAAAAAGTAAGTAAAAAAATGTTTGTACGTTAGTGTTTCGCACCAGAAATGAGCACCGCACTAGTGACCACGCATAGACAAATTCCGTAACAAAATAATTGTACTTTCTTTAGAATTGAATCCATATCTGTGTTTGTACGTATTAATTTGTAGCTAGTCTTGTCCTATATATAATGAAATATCAATTCGAGCATTGTTTTATACACAGGTGGCCAAAGCTACAGCACACAAACGGGCGGCAGTTTCGGTTCCCAGACTCAGCGCCGCGAAAGTTCCAGACGCCGTCGACAAGTTCAGGTAAGGAAAAGTTGCAATATAGTAATTTAAATTTGATACAAAAAGGTCTATACAAAGAGAATTCATGACCGACGATTATTATATTCGTTCATATAAAAAGAGGTAAAGTGCAAAGAACCTTCATCGTATTGGCTAGATAACTTCAGTGACGCGATATTTATTACCTTCTCAGGTGGATCTAGAATTAAATGAGATATTACAAAAGTGTGAGGAGAAGTACAAGTGCGAGGTGTTGCACTGCCGGACCGGCAGACTGGCGAAGGGCCAGGAGGTCTGGATCGCCTTGAGGTCGAGAGTTAACGCCTCCGTCTTAAGTGAGGTAAGCACAATTTAAAATTATAAACTACTTAAAATATAAATTAAATGATGATTGAAATATATTTTATCTATAATTCTGATATTACGTACGCAGCACTAGAGCGAGCGTAAGAAAGGATTTTTTAAAATTCATCACCTAAAGGTCTAAAGTAGGGGATGAATGTTTGTATGGGGTAATAATTAAAATGCAATGTAAGTTGACCTCAGATCTATGTGATAAATCATAATAATTAAGGTTCAGCGTAGGCTGGACACTTCGCTGAAATTAAAACGCACGGCGGTGAAACTGCGGGGCTCTTCTTGTAAATTGAATAGAATAAAATCTTTTTTAGTTGAATGGATATTTTCATAAGGATGCAAAAAAGGGTGTAAGAAATAAAATTTGAACATTTTTGGTAAAAGAGTTCCTGAATTAACGTATTTGGTGAGAGTCTGCATGAACATACATATTAAAAGTGCACGCGTTCAGATGTCTGCTGAGCGCACTGTGGTGCTG
>JWHW01011060.1:84306-101512 GCA_000931545.1 Papilio glaucus
GCATATTTATTTATTTATTTGGTATGTATGACATTCTTTAATACATTTATAACTTAAGATAGCTTGTTTTCACAATCAGTATTCTGGAAAAAGTTTGACTCTAAGGAGGTTAAAACTGTATATGTAATGAAAATATACATCGGTTTTATACTTTTGACTAGGCTGAATGATAGTTGCGTCATCATACTGGTAACCAAAAAGTCTATTGTATGACATCCAGAAATTCCCTCGGGTCAAAGTATTGACAATTATCACTCGTGAATAACGTTGTTTTCTCCCACAGTTATAATTATTAATATTGTAAGTGTAAGATTGTTTGATTTTAACGTATTAACGCCCCTAAGACACAACAGATTATCATAGAATTTTCATTTATCATAGAAAAGAATGAAGCGTGCAGCAGATACTGCTAGCTTCTTCCATCATTTGGCAAAAAACCACGAAGAAGAGACCATTTTTATTCACCCTGGTTGCATTAAAAAGTATTGAGAGCATTTCAAATCTCTTCGGACGTATAAAATGTAAAAAATACAGTTTGTAATTTATTTTCCTCAATCTTCCACAATGTAGCTTTCATGTATTAAAAAAAAATCGTCAAAGTTCCGGTAAAAATACTGAACAAAAGTTCGAAACATCTTTTCTGATCTTTCATCAGCATAGTGTTTTGTAAATAAATGAAATTCTCCTAAAGTATTGTTCCAAGGAAATAACAATGAAACAAGTATTGATACTACGAAAGTGCAACACAAAGATTGTTATTACATAGATGGGTCGGGGCAATGCGTTGTTTTATTGAATACCACCATGAAGTCTATGGTAGCCCTGGGTAGCCTCCTGAGCGAGAGGTCGAGTCTCAGCTACCAGAGACTCGACCTCTACTAAATGTACAGAATGCCTTAGTAACGCTCTACATCGTCTCTCTCGAAATCAAAATCTCACTTAGTTTATTTCCGATATAGCATTTCATTGCTCTCCATCCCCATATGGAAGGTTGGGTACATATAACATTTTTTATGTGAGATAATTCCTACGCATATCCGTCGCATCCGCGGTCCCCAGGGGAGGACGAGCTTACCTGATTCTCCGGATGAAGGACGTGCCGGACTACCAAGCACGCCATGGGCAACGGATACCCCTGAAGCTAAAGGCGATGGGGGCCAGCAAAGCGAATAGCCATCCCAGCCCTAAGCGGCTGATCTGGCATCAAAACGGTTGTAAGGAATCAAGGTTCACGGAGTTGAGGAGACCGTCTCCCCTTTCCCTTCCCTTCCATTGCGGTGCCACACATAGTCGTGGAGGATAGGGCGAGTGGCGCACCGCAATACCACCACTCCTCTCCCTTCGCGACTAGCTACCTAATTAGGCGGATAGCGGTCTCTCAAGCCCCGCAGACCAAGCGCTTCCAAGTTGAACTCAATCGAGTGACCTCTGGCTGGCCCTACATCTCGAACTGGCCCTGAGTTCTTCCTGGTTCACCGGTTTCGATCGGGGGGAGGTTCATATAACCTAGGAACTCGATCTTAACCTGTAAAAATATATGCAAAAATGGCCCAAGTTAAAGTTGAGATATCAATGCATCGGCGGACGGCTTTCATCGATTGAGTGAGTGAATTATAAGCACATTTCCACAGCGAACGATAACTTTATAATTGAACATAACTAGTCATAAATAGCTTGCTACACAATGGCCCTTTAGTAAAATCCTTGTTCCCGGTGGACTCGCATAAACTTATAGTGATAAATTACAATAATTATTCACTACATGATAAACAACTCTAGGCTCGCTGCACACGAGACATTATTACCACGCTACTTTACACTCATTTACCAACTTGCTACAGTCATTGTGTGTCACATACTAAGATCAGATCCTACCAAAAGGATTTCATGTACAATTCGTTGCTAAGACTTACAAGGTCATATTACCATTACTGCTAAAAAGGTCACACATCAAGCTCTGATTTGTGCCCTTTGCAATTTCAATATAAGAAATTTCTTACGCATGTAAAGTCACTAGAAGGACTTATTATATGTCCACGAATGAAATTACGTTGTTGTTATTTCCAAACATCCATAACTCCTTGTTATCTATACAACTCTCGTTCTATAATAAGACGATAAAACAATTCGAAGTGCGCTTTGTGTTCAGTTATATCCCGGTATCTGTGTAAATTGACGTACACAAGACTTTGACAAGATGAAAGTTATATATGTCTTCAGTGCTATATGTCTACTGGCATCGATTCCTGATACAAATGGATTCCTCGATGAAATCGGTGAAAAGGTCGACGAAACTGTGCATGCTGTTAAAGAAGAGGTTGTGGGTTGGCTCTCGTTGGGTAAAAAATTAATCTTCGGCGGTATAAAACAGTCCGAGGAAATAGAAATAACCACCATTTCACCCGCTTCACCACAAGAAAGTGTTCTTAAAGACAGTTTATCTAAAACTGACTTTAATAAAGTGGTGCAAGATATAAATGAAATAGTAGAAAAGATTAATAAAGAAAATGAAAACATTCAGAAGAATCTAGAAGCACTTGTTCACAAGAATCGGAAGGAACAAGTCGTCGACCACAAACCGGACGATGATCCTGACAGAACTGAATTGGGATTAGATTTAAGGAAATTGTAAGGTTTTATAATCTACATTTGAACTGTGAATTGATGATTTATTTTATTTTTTAATCTTTTTCGTGTCTTGTTATACATAGCATATGTTTTAAACATTGTTATTTTGATGAACTTTACTTTCATTTATATTTTGTTTTAGTGATTTGATTAAAATATTCCCAGGAGAATCCTGGAAGGCGCGTATACCATTTTCTATGTTTTTTTTTAAGACACTCCAGACGTAAGGGCGTAAGCGCATATATAAAGATACATTTTGATATTCATAAAAGAAATCTGGAGGCGCCGGGTATCGATCCCGGTACCTCTCGCATGCTAAGCGAGCGCTCTACCATCTGAGCTACGCCCCCGATGCTGAAGACGTTGAAAACAACAACCACCTCCCGGTTAAGCTTCTAGGCAATGAATCACTTTGAAAAGGCCAGCACACAATCGAGTAGGTACGCGCATAACGTAATAAATGTTACATACCATATTTACTTATATCGAAATAATAAACATAAATGAAACCATCTTATGGAAGGAAGAGTATACTAACACAGGTATTATTATACTTAAAAAGATGGAGGTACCATCCTAATTTAAAATTATAAACCGTATGTTAACGAACAAAACATTTTTATTTATTTTATTTAATAAAAAAATTGAGTGTGACTTCACACGCGGTACAAGTGAAACTTTGTATTGTGCAAAAGAATTTCGATTCAATACAAAAGGAGTGAGAGAAAAAGAGAGCGAAAAAGAAAGAGGGGCATCTAACCATAATATTATAGTAAAGATACAGATTTTTCATCAGTTTCCTGCTCTTTTTCCACTCTTGTGAGGTCGGCACAGTATGATTGTAGTCCATACTGTATAGGTTTTGGCTACAGTTTTTACGGCCGGCCGCCTGCCTAACGCCAACCCTCCATGGGAATAATTGGGGTTGTACATACATAAGTCTTGTTTCATCGGTGTGTGAACCAACGCCCTCTTCCGTCTTCATGGAATTCCACCAGTATCTCTTCTGTGTCGTAATACATCCGTGCGTACTGTTGTTGTGTTCAGGATGAGAAGGCAGCATGCGGTAGATATGCAACATTTACATCACCTTTCGAATTATTTTCTCGTTACTAGCATCGTCCAGTCTTTATCAATAAATGTGCGATTTGATAATGCACACACGCACACTGCTTTTAGAAGCCCCCTTGTCGATTCGTAACAAATTCAGATGTTTGTATAATAAATAATTTAAGACAGAATCTATAATTTAACTCTAAAACATTCTTCCATTCGATAACATTTAGCGACTCTGCTGATAATGTGTTGAAGCGTCGTAATGAGGTTTTAATGTAACGCTCCCCGGGTGATAATCGCGTTTGAATTATTCACACGGGCCGAGTCGAATACGTTTACTGAATTTATGCACGGCTTACTCTGTACGTACGAAGTATTTGTTACCAATTCTGTAATAAACCGTTTTTACTACAATAGGCTGTTTAATGCTTCATTAGTCAAGTCTTCAACATGTAAACAGTGTGTTGCTTTAAACCTAAATAATATTATAAATGCATATTTAAGATTGTTTGTTCGTTTGTTAAGCTTCGTCTTAACACTTCCAGCGATCGTCAACAAATTTTCCAAACACAGTTTTGGGGTGCAATAAAGGATGTAGGTAGATTTTCCGAGGGATGGGAAAAGTTAACCTAATAACGGTTGCCATGTAGATATTGTATTTGGCCAATGACAAGTTTTTGACATATTTATCATAATTACAAGTCATTTTACGCGGAATCAAGTAACAAACATTTTCGGCAAGGACAATAAAAAGAACTTTTGTACTAGTAAAAATAAGCTAAAATAAATATGATTAAGAATTGATTCTTATGTTTAATTGCGTAAAATTATTTTATACTTTTAAGTGCATATGAAGTCGGTTTTGTTTTTGTTTAAAAGTTTTTGTCATAATAGCTCTAGATACAACATTTTCCTCTTTGGGTCCAGAAACCTAGATGAGGTTTGTATGGACCCTGCACGTTTTCATGTGTAAGTAAATTTTCCTTAATTCTCAAGGTATTTGCTAAGGAAGGTCACACAGTAAAATTGGTTATGTAAGTAGAAAAAAGATTTTAGAACTGAATGTCAGTGTGTACGTGCCTTTACAGCAGTAATATATTCGAGATCGAGTTCAGACCGACGGGAGTATCTGGCGTATCCAGAACGTAGCGGGAATTATTTATTCATCAACTCCCACCGCTGCGTCTCGTTACGACCTGCTTAGGAATCGCAACATTTATTACCTAACCTTATTACTTATAGTTTTTCACAGAGGTGAGCGGTGACGACTCAATCCGACCAATCAGAAATCAGCAATAACTTTTAATCTGTGGTTAATCTATACATATAATAAAAATGTAACTGAGCGCTGTCTGTACATGGAAGATATCTAAGAAAAACTATTATTGGGAGCCTTTATAAACGCAATAAAACCCAAAACAATGATTATTTGAATTTTTGTCCGTTTTTCTGTGCGTTTGTGCGCACTAATCTCAGAAACGGCTTTACCGATTTGGGTGCAGTTTTCACTGATATATTGTGGTAAGCTTCACTTAACATTTAGTGTTTGTTTTATGTCAATCGGTTTATAAATAAAAAAGTTATATCATATTAAAGAACCATGTCAAACATTTGTTATATAAAAATACTATAAAATAGAGTATTACATAGATTACTATTAAGTAGGTAATATCATTTCCCTTGAGTAAAATTGCAGGGCGGGTGTAACCGCGGGGCACAGCTAGTTTATAATAAACAAAAATCACATATTAGTATAGAAGTAAAAGAAGCGAAGAGGTACGTGTCCAGACATGCCAATTCGAATCACAGCCTATGCATTCATTTGTTTAAATTCATTGTCTTACCACCAGCATGTCTCATGCCAACAAAAAAAAACAGTAACATTGACGACGTAATGAAATTGGACATAAATAACTAAAACTAAAAACATTTCAGGACAAGACTAGTATGTTTTCTACAAGCTTCAAAAATATTTTAAACTCATTCGCATGTTGAGTCTTCATTACGCGTTATTACGTTCGTACGCATTATAACGGACCGAAGTCATATTCATAAGGTATTGTAATTTGACTAAAGTATGTGATCAACGCACGTCAATGTTAGATGAGAATTGATAGGATGCATTGGCAGCCGCCAGCTGATAATGATCGATGGCCGGGAGGTAATATTTCAAATTCGTGCAACGCCTTGCTGCCGAACTGGAACGATTATGGAGCTGTTTCTATGTATATTTGTTACTAGCTGTGCCCCGCGGTTTTACCTGCCCTATAATTTTTCTTAATATTACGTAACCTCATCATCATCTCCCTGCCCTTTTCCCGCGTATACCGGGTCGACATAGTATGGCTGTAGCACAGTTAAATTGATATAACTTTTTTATTTATAAACCGATTGAGACAAAACAAACACTAAATGTTAGGTGAAGCTTACCACAATACATTAGTGAAAACCGCACCCAAATCGGTTAAGCCGTTTCTGAGATTAGCGCGCACAAACGCACAGAAAAAAATTCTAATAATCATTGTTTTGGATTTTATTGGGTTTATGAAGGCCCTCCCAATAATAGTTATTCTCAAATATCTTCCATGTACAGACTGCTATCAGTTACAATTTTATTATATGTATAAATTATGGTTTTTGAGACAAAAGTCCTTCAAGATACAACTCAATCTACGGCTTAGTGAATTTAAGGTTAACTAGTTAAATACAAGTTTGGTTAATGTTTAAAAAAAATACAGACTTTGTATGAGGTTATATTAAAATTACTCGATAATTGTGTTTGATTAAATTTTATTCAACGACCGAATTATAGACGATACACCAATTAATATGTGATTCCGTATATTATTTAGCATTTAAAACATACTACGCGAGATAGTTAAAAGCTAACAGAAGTGTCTAGTGAAATACGCGAGGTCAATTAAGCGGGCGACACGGAATAAAGCGCGGGGTGTCTACGAGCACAGTCCGTGTCTCGTTTGGTACGTAATAGAAACAAGATGCGCGTTTAGCCAAAGTATCGCCGATAAATCGGTATCGGCATTCCCAGTTCATAGACAGCAATATCCGCTGCATAAGGTTAATTATTAATTATTGTTAACTACTAATTAAAACTGTGAGGTTACAAAGAGTGAACCTTTGGTACCATAATTTTTTTTTCTTGCTTTTATTTTACATTACAAATTCATTATCTTCCTAATAGTATACATACGAAAGATTTGATGTACGTACGTTTGTTACTCTTTCACTCCAGAGCGGCTAAACGCATCTGGATGAAGTCACAGAGATACATTATAATCTGAAATAGTATATAGGCAAAATAAATAACAACTTTTTTTTTAATTTATAGATGTATTCATACGAAGATCAATATCATTATTTTTATTTGCGAGTTGCATCTAAATAAATATACGCTCAAGCCCGTAACCCAGAGGGGTACGCAGAGATTATGGATTTCCATTTGGCGCGATCCTCTCTCCCTTCTTCACATACAAAAAAAAATTAACAAATATATACATATGTACATACGGTGTTGCGTTCACAAGACACTTATAAAAGTTCTTGTAAACCCTCGCGCAACTTTAGCAAGTTGCAAAAGATGGCTGCCGTTTGTCATGCCGCGCGCGATACCGTGCCAAGCTTTAACTTCAAATAACTTAAGTAACTTCTTAAGGACAGTTACTCTCTTCTTTAACATTTCAATTATTTCATACAAAAATAGAAAATAAATTGGTTGTTTAATCAAGTAATAAAATATAGTAATAGATGCAAATACTTACTTTTTTTAATACTTACTTTGAAATACAGATGCGTTGCCTACTTGACAGAGGAAGGGATAAAAAAGAAAAAAGGTTATTTCCTTTTCCTATTCATACCCCCCCCCCCCNCCGATGAATCTCCTGCTAGACGTTGCTAACGGTACTCACTGTTCAATGTAACGAAATCAGTCATCAAAATCGACGCTGGGTGCATTATCAACTCGCGGGGGTTATACAAAAGACATCGCAGAGCAAAGCTCGGTCACTCAAATACTTTACATACTGAAAAATAGATTATATAACACCTTAGAGCGTTCACATAATTTAATGATATAAGTACCAAGCATTTGGGGAGCTATGGAAATAATGCGACAATGTTAAAACTGCATTATAAGAGAACTTAACAGCTTGAAATAAACCAGACTATACGACAGTGTCACACGAGATCAGGCCATAAATAATTCTTGCGGAGCGCGATAGTCGCAAGCCCTCCCACTGGGATGCATTGAGGTTCAAATCTCTCAAGTCTAAATGCGGACGTGTGAGATTCTAATAACGGTGAGTATATTGAAAATAAGTAATAATGATTTAAAAAACCAAAATACCCGACTGTATGATAATTGACATTTTTATGACTTACTCTAACTTTATGGGTTTAATTGTGACGTCATAATGTGCTATAACACTACGGGAAAGAATAGGAATTGAGACACCACACTCAAAATTAGTACAGTAATACAGTAGTATTACATGTTAGTGGCACATACTGGCGTACTAACAATGTGACCGTGATTGCCAAACAACATGCAGAAGACTGAGAATAGAGAGAAAATCAAACCTGAATCGCGGCTACGTCACAGTAATCCCTAGTAATATCATTAATTACGTTATTGTAACGCTTTCACGCCTAAACTACTAAACCGATTTAAATGATATTTGGTACAGACATAGTTTAGACACTGAGGAAGAACATAGGCTACTTTCGAAAATAGGGTTGTCAATATTCCACGCGGACGGAGTCGGGGGCACAGCTAGTACTCTATTAAAATATGTTAACATGTCTATCGATGAAGTTTCGAGAACAAGCTCATCTATACTTAATATTTTGTATGTATGAAAGTTTGTTACTTTTTCACACAAAAACGGCTGAACGGATCTGAATGAAATTTGGTACAGAGATAGATTATAGTCTGAAATAACACACACACACATACGGCTCCCGTGGGATACTTTTTTTAACATATACATGTGTATAAAAGGCGATGTGTTCATGTATGTTTCCTATAGATTCTGAAACGGCTACCCGGACAAAGCCGGGACGGATCACTGGACAATAATAAATAAGCTCAATAAACACGTTATTGTGAGAACAATTGTCACAATAAAGTGTCCAGGGATGAAGACAATTTAATTTTGTTATTACTTCACTATTAGTACAGTTGTATCTTATTTAAATTTAATACAGATCAGACAAAGCCAATTATTGACCTTAAGACACCAAATACCTACAAAGGCTTTTAATTTAACTTCAGTGAACTTTGATGGATAACTATTTGTTAAGTTTTCATCGACTAGAACAATATTGCTTTTTCGGAATACAAAATTTCCAGTTAATATTTCAATAGCGATCGTATCAACTGGTCCGAACCGGGTGAAACTTCGAGGTGAGGTAGTGACGTCGCGCGCTGTCACCTAAACTAGCAAACAAAACAGTCGGCAACCGAACTGACAATGATATCAATAGCATTGTTTATAGCTTACATCGTACGTCACGCAATACGTGAACATGTGGCTAGAGGAATAAGGTTATATAAGACGTGTTCTCAGTAACCCCACAAACATCAAAAATTGTATTGACAAACAAAATAGAATCACACGTCTTTAAACTCTAAAGAGGTAGACTAGGAAGTTAATTAAGTCCTAACGGGACAGGGGATGGACAACAAACACAGGAAAGTGGCGATATTAGAAAACAAATAATATTGATTTAAGAAGAATGTGCGGGTAACAGAACAAATACGCTTGAAACCTTTTTTTAAGTTTTTTTCAGTAATCTTTGATCATTAATCTACAAATTGTCAGGCGGGGTCGTCAAATAAATTACCAATTCAAATACTTTCATGAAATTATAAAAATAAATACGTAGTGCACATTCTGACTCGCTTCGCGGAGCATGCTTCAGTTGAAATGCGTCGCGTGTGAGAGCTTTCCCTCGTCGCTCGAAGACTTCGTTGCCTGAGCAAACACCAAACGATGTTCACACATAAATGGAATAAACGTTTTAAGGTTTCAAAGCACTTTTACAGCAGACGGAATAAGAAATTACGTTCAATTTCACGTGTATTTGCAACATATTATAAACTTTGCCTTTGAGTGTTTATGCTTAATTAATTGTAAAAAATGTAGACGTTTAAAACAAAATGTTGATTTTATATAAATTAGAGTACTTTAATTTATTTGATAAGAAAATGTTTGGATAAAAGAAACGAGTGTAAAGTACATTTTCAGATAAATATGCGAATATAGAGTGAGATAAACAGATTATAAGAAAAATAGATAAGCTAAGCTTTCAGCAATCTTTTTGAACAGCAGACCAGTAGTTATATATTTGTTACGTTTGACAAATTAGGTAAAGGTAGGTTTTATTTTGCGAAGTTAATAATTTTAATTACATGGCGTGGTAACTTACACGCGTGGAAAAGCCTCCACAAACCTTATGTGGGGATAAAATAAGCTTTAATTGTTTGAAAGACCTATAGTTGACATGGTGCAATGGATTCGACTGAATCCGGCTCTGGGACAATCATAAGCATAGCTGCTTATGCTTCATAAAGCATATAGCAAAGTGTTTTAAAGCAATTTATCATTATTCCATTATCGAATCCCTAATCGAGGAAATCAATGTGAACTTTATTTTAAGAGATTTAAGACATATTTTTGTAGCTTTAGACTTCGCTTTAACATATTAGTGATGATAAATGAAAGTTGGTCTGGAGTTAGCGCTTACTGCTGTGTGACGTGTTGCCATGAAAAATGATTATACCTTTAGTCGAAAACTTTAAAGCCGTATCCAATTTGTCATATTTTTATAAGAAAAATATTACCAAATTCCAAATGTTGGTTCATTATTTATTTACACGTTTACAAAAAGTAAAATGATAATGATAAATTACCTAACTAACTTCTTGTGTGTTCCTGCACAGTGACATCTATTGGTAACAGATGTAACTGTGCAGGAAGTATTTCGCAGAGCTGAAGTTCTTGTGTAACAAAAGTTCTATCAACCTTGGGGATCCTTGAGTCAGTTCAATCCAGAAGTAATAATAAACCAACGGTCCGGGCCTAACCTTCCGCCAGGAGCCCTTGAGCTTAATTATTAAAAAAAGAGTTTAGGCTGGCTCCTTCTACGCTCTGCCGCCTCAAGTCTGGTGTAGCTTAAAGTCAAACAATGACAAGTTAGTCCCAAAAAAGAGTACTCCCGAAGGTTAGGGCAGTGGCTTAAGAACTCAGCTCGATCTGGTAATATAATAAATTAATTAAAGGCCTAAGCCGAAACTCCCGTGGGAGCTTCAGAGTCTAGTTACTCTTAGAAGGTTAGGCTTGGTGCCCTCTGCTCTCTTTCGAGCTAACAAGCTAACAGTGGATAGCCACTGTTTGCTTGTCACATAAAATGCCAGTCGAAAAATTGACTAATATTGTTTTTGCGTTTTATTTAACCATCGTTAGGGTTCAATTGCAAGAAATTACTAATATTTAAAAATCGTGCTGTACGAACCTACTTTCATATCACAACTTTATTTTTTAACTCGGTACAAAATAGAAACAAATGCTTATTCTCTATTTAATTGTCAGCGAGCCGAAATGGTAGGGGAGCCGAAGCGGGTATTTCTGTACAGCCTCGAGCGCGTCAGATTTACATATCGGCGGTATCTTGGACCCTGTTAAGTTTTCTCTTTCATAGCCCACCACAGAACCACACGGTGCACCCTGTCGCATGCTTTCTCGAGGTCAATGAACACAATGTGCAAGTTCTAGTGCGCCCGTCAGTATTTTTCACACAGTTGGCGTAGTGAGAATATGGCGTCCGTTGTCCCGGGCCAGGCATAAACCTAAACTGGTTTTGTACCTAAACTGGTTGTTTGTATACCTCACTCTCTTCTCTTATTCGTCTATCTATGAACACCCATGTTTTCAAACTAGGTGGAGCTTTATTCCTCGATAGTTGTGGCAGTTTTGTACATCACCTTTGTTCTTAAAAACGGAAACCAGTGTACTGTTGCCCCATTCTATAGGGATCACCTCCTCCCGAAACAGCTTATCGAAAAATAAAGCAAGCCACAACAATCCATCCTCTTTCGAGATCTTTCATACTTGAGCAGGTATGCCATCTGGTCCCACTGCTCTTCCATTCTTCATTCCTTGCACAGCCATTTTGACATCATCCATACAATGTCTTACAACCTTTTTTTCTTTTTACCATCAAATCTTCAAAATCCAACATTCACATGACGCTCGAGAATGTATAAGTTTAGCATTGTCGGCTCCCCTACTAAAAGGTAAACATAATCTTAAACATTCGCTTAATATTCAGGTAAGGTAGCGCGGTGGGCGGCCGCGCCTCGGTTATTGCGTTATATCCTTTATTACCTCCCAAGGGAAGGAAGTTCAACTTTTTCCAGAAAATCATCACTGTGTCTGTACAATTATTTATATTCCCAGCCCGTAACACAATCTTGTTTATATCGAGTTTTTTTTACAGAAAAAGGTACCATATTTATTTCTTTATTCAGGTAAACCTGCAACTCATTAGGTTGTTCCAGATGGCTATGGGCATCAGCTAATGAGCTACAGATGCGTTGCCTAACTTTAAGTTCCAGAGGAGAAGATATTTCCTTTCCTTATGCATCCCCTCCCCCTCAAATACTTTCCCCCTCTCATCCAATCCTTATTAGAAGAAGATAGATTGGGAAATGGAATAAGGCTTCCGTCACATCACTTATCAGACAAAACGTTCTGTCTGATAAGTGAGGTGGTATTTCTACTTCACGTCTGTCTTCTGTGAGGTCGTGGTATTTCACCGGTCGAGTCGGGTGAAGGATATTATCAGTAAACAGATTTATTTAACGGTCCATGGATAGAAACATATATCTGTTAAATTTAAACCAAGGTAGCGTAGCACTCAGGCTCTACTACGGCCGCGGGTGGGCTTGGGCTGGTTAGATAAATTTCACCATGTAGGTCTACTTTGGGATTTTTGTTTCCTGCCCTTTACGCCGAAGATGTATACCTTGCCTTGTAAAAACCATCTTCTGAGGCCGGCCTGGAAGTCAATATGGATGGTCAAGTATCCTATGACAACAAAACACCATGGATCACAACCAGAAGCAATAAATATGCTTAACCTCGCTAGTGTCGACAACTTTGTGTACCTGGTTACTTTATTTTATATGGTGTTTGCAAACCCTTTGATAATGACTACATTGTAAGTAGGTACTTATTAAAGTTTTTGAAGATGTCTTGTCGCTGAGAAAGTTAAGTCTCCCTTTTAATATTAGAAAGCATACCTAATGCTTTGATTGTTCAGCGCATAAATAAATTCTTCCGCACGGTCTCACTCTACAATATCCAGCACATTCTGGAATATCCAGCCAGATGGAAATAAGGTAGTGGAGTTATCGATGGGATTTCAGCTCACATATGTAATATACATATGTGCAAACAATTTCCTAAATAGATTTTAAATATTAATTTATTTTATATTTACGCTGTTATGTAATATTTCTATTAAAAATGTTTGTTGCTCAGTGCCAATAACTACAGTGTTTAAGTTGATATTTTAGTATTTAATATATAACATTTAAGATAAAAATAAGACGTAAGTGAAATAATTAATTATGAACATGTTTTTATTAAATAGATTTTGAAATTATTGCGTCGAAGACATCCACAGGTTTCGGACATTTCTCCCTAAATCCGTCAGCCGTCAGTGCGAAACAATATGACAAAGACCCTTACTTCGTAAGTACCTTACACGAGCTGTAACTTGAACTTTTGATTGATGATCAACAAATTGACATATTGACAAATGATAGAACATCCATTAATTTGAAACGTCAGTGTTCTTATAAAGTTTCATTCGAATTACACCTTACAGTAATTTTAAAAGATTCGCAAATGTTGTGTCAAAATAGAGAAAAAAAAATTCTATTTTTTTTAAACAGTTTAGAGCCCACAACAACAACATCTGTTGCACTGCAGGGTCAGCTCGACTGGTGAAATACCACGACCTCACAGAAGACAGGCGTGAAGTAGAAGTATGCTACGTTTTGTTCGGTGAGTAATGTGCCGAAGGCATAATTCTACACATCTTCCCCTTCCTATCCTTTATGAGGAAATATTGGAAAGGGGAAGAGGATTTGATAGGGGTGGGGATGAGAAATATACTTTTCTGTTTATTCTTTCCTCTGTTCATTAACGGTCGGCAACGCATCTGGAACTCATGAGCTTGTTGCAGATCCCTATGGGTAGAGGTCACGTAAAATCGGATAAACCTATTGACGGGAACCATGTCCAACCAAGTAATACAGTATGATCTACGGTCGTACTGTGTTGATCATAAAGTGGTAGGGTGTTTCATTCATCCATTCATTCATTCATTCGTTTCATTTAATCTTTATCAAAACATGTTTGTGCAATCATCATACCTTGCTGACGAATAAAAAATTGAACAAGCAGAGCTGCAAGGATCCTTCCCTTTCATAGTTATCATGACACCGCAAAACGTTAGTTTGAGTCAATGTACGCAGTTAATGAACGAACCTTAGTCTAATGGAAGCTTTGAACGAGATGACTGGTTCGAAAATCTTTAGTGAATAGAGCTTTACCGAAAGCTCTCTCTAATTAAATTTATTAGACAATTACCATTCATGTACAATTTATCAAATTTTGAATATACGATTTCTAAAACAAAAATATTATTAAATAAATCACTTTTTATCAGACAAAAGACTAATTCTATCACCTCTTCGCATAAAACAATCATCTAAACTAATATTATAAAGAGAAATGTTTTGTTTGTTTGTTTGCATTGAATGTGCTGTGAAACTACTGGACCGATTTGAAAAATTCTTTCACCATTAGAATCCTACAATATCCCTGAACATAGGCGATAGAATTTTTTATTCATAATTTTTGAAATTTTTCGTTAAATACCCGTGCGAAGCCGGAGCGGGCTACTAGTTTAAGATACATATATGGTGTCCTGCACCTATTATTTAAACAATTAAATGGAATCTATAATTTCTGTTTATCATTTTGGACAGAGAATTATTTTTATTGTTATAATAATATGATAAAGATTAAATGATATTATTAAATATGTAGTGGGAATAATTTATAATTATATTACCATTAAAATACATTATCCAAGTAACTCATAAGTATTTCTTAAGGTGCACAAGACCAAAGAATAAATAAAGGCACAGCACCGTGTGACTTCAATGACGTTTGTGAACAAGCTTCGTATGACATATATTATATTATGTAGCCTGCATTGTTTCAACTTCCGTACCAGTGCGCGACGTCATATTAGATCCATACAAATGAAATAGCTACATCTATAGTATTGGATTATAAGAATAACCTCGATACGTTCAAGCGATTTAAATTCATACAAGTACTTACAGCCTTATTGTAAAGTACCAAGTGTTATCGCCAAATGATTATCCGTTTAGAATGTAAACAGTATTCATTTATTTCATTAATTGAATTTCTTGTTATGGAACAAGGTGGCAAACGAGCAAGCCGACCGCTACTAGGCATCCGCCACAAGCAAATAAGTCGCAGATGCATTGCCAATCTTTAATGGACAGAGGAGGGAATAGACAGGAAAAAAGATATTTAATTTTACCCATTTATCCTCCTCGTCCAATCGTCTTCCACTTTCCATCCATCTTTATTAGGAAAGGATTACAAAGCGAAGAGGACTGCCATTGGGGCTCTGGCACCTCACTATTTGTCTTCAATGTTAGGGCCTGTCTTCAGTATTTATTTAATTAATAAATCAGCACTTATGCCTGTAAAACCTATGCTCAGTATGGTTTGATACAATCGCTCATGGCCATGGGAGATAAGTAGGTCGTTGGACAGTGGCCAACGATTGCTATCTGCTTGTACCGAATTACGCTAAATTATTGATATTTGTTTAGAGCCTAAGATGAATATGGAAATGATGTAGTGTAAAATGCATACTTCTACAAAATTAATATCAATTGTAGTATAGATTTTTTTGTTCTCTCCTCATTTGCAGGATAAGGGTAAAGGAACTAGATCTTCTAAAAGTACGCTCTTTCCGTGCAGTGCCCTAAATCATATTGACTTGGAATCCAGTCTACATATACGATTACGTGTGTGTACATATAAGATTTGGAATCTATTTACCAGCGAATAGTACTCTATATTACTTATATAATCCCTTGAAAATACAACCAAAGATATAATAGGAAAAATGACAAAGGTATGCACAGGCATCCTTTAATATATTTATCAAATTGTTCGGGTAAAGTAAGGTATTCGAATTTTCCTGGTCCAATTCTCCCATTAAACCTTTTTACCTACAACTGAAAATGAATCAAACAAAACAGTAATATTTTATTCTCTCAATCGTTTCAAGTGGTACACGAATACATCTTAAAAGTTAAATACAAAAGAGAATGTTCTTTGACGACGCTGCTGTTCGATTCTGCAGACGGCGGGGCGCCGTGTACTGTATTAAAATAGAATTGAAACAGTCGTGAATATCGAATTGGAACCTTTTATATACAAGTTGTCACGCAAATATTAGTCGAAACTATGGACAAGTTCTAGTGTGACACATATAGATAGAGATAACAGTGGTAGAGCCCGCGACAACATCTGTTGAACGGATGGGCCGGCTCGACCGGTGAAATACCACGACCTCACAGAAGATAGGCGTGAAGTATTCTGTAATTTGCCTGATGAGTTGCTAGAAGCTTGTTCCCTTCTCATCCATTTCTAATAAGGAAGGAATAGGAAGAGTAGGAGGATTTGACCGAGGAGGGGATAAATAGGAAAAGGAAATGTCTTTTTTCTGTTCGTGCCCCCCTTTGTCCATTAAAGGCAACGCATCAGGAACACATTGCTTGTAGCAGATGCCTATGGGTGGTGGCTTGAAGGCGGATGGGTCGATTACTCGTTTCGCACCTTCTTTTATAAAATATGGATCAAATCAGTGTAAAAATATTTCAATGAAAGGTATTGCTATGATAAATGTTGTTGTGAGTTCCCCGAAGTTAGGGAGCTTACGAGGGCGCCGCACGTCGAGTAACTAATGGCGTTGGCTCAGACTTTGCGTGCGACTTGAACTTTCCTAAGTTGTCCGGCGTCGCAACGCTCTTTGTTGCGTGGAATTATTGAAACTAAAGCAATACAAACAAACTATTAATCATTATTATATTATATGAAATCAGTTTATATATTTACTAAAACAACAAAATTTTAACATACAATCGTATTTAACTCTCGAAATTGTAATCTTCTAACTCTATAAATATATGTATATTTAAGCATAATTACATAAAAAGTAAGAAATACATAAGCACATATTCATTGATTATTAATAATACTATAATTAATTACTAATAATTATCATAAATATACATAAATTACAATAAAATTATTAAAATTTTCGTGAGACATTATTGGGTTTCTTTATTACATTAGGTGAGTGGGGTCCCTGAAGAAGG
>JWHW01011060.1:114592-127079 GCA_000931545.1 Papilio glaucus
CAGTGATGTAATCGTAACCTTGACAAAATGTAACTTATATCCTTTTCAAAATTACAGGTTCAATTATCATAATCTTACACATTGATAGTGACGTTATACCTTTGGCAGCTGTCTCTCTCTTGCCGTAACCGTAACCGTAACGCTCGCCGAGCACCGTGATATCGGAGCCGCCACGGTAGCAGCTCAGCACCTCGCATAGCCTCTGCACGCTACAAGCAATATTTGCTTAATGTTATGTTTTATAAAATACTACCTGTGCCCCGCGGTTTCACCCACCATGCAATTTTACTTAAACGAAATGATATTAACTACTTAATAGTAATTTATGTAATAGTACTCTATTTTATAGCATTTTATCGAACAAATGTTTGACATGGTTCTTTAAATTTATATAACTTATTTATTTATAAACCGATTGAGATAAAACAAACGCTAAATGTTAAGTGAAGCTTACCACAATACATTAATGAAAACCGCAACCAAATCGGTTAAGCCGTTTCTGAGATTAGCGCGCACAAACACAAAAATTCTAATAATCATTGTTTTGGGTTTTATTGCGTTTATGAAAATCCCAATAACAGTTTTTCTCAAATTTGTTCCATGTACCTACAGACAGCGATCATTTAACATTTTAATTATATGTATAGATCACCAACGCTCTTCAAGTCTTTTGATATTCCATAATGTTGGTTGCTAGATGGATGGTTGAGGTAATCACTCACACACGTTCTTTCACTCACAAACAACTTTGAACTAACTCACCCTAAAATAGTATCATCGTCCGCTAAGAAAATCCACAGAATGTTAGGCATGTCTTCCACCATTTCAAGGACACGATTCAATATGGCGAATGTTTTAGCGCAATGCCCCGTCTTAGTATTGGGCACGCCTATATCTATAGTCGGAATGGAAGCATCTGGAAAGTCGTAAGTTACTTTTATCTTATTTGAATGAATGTCAACGTAGGTAAAACATCATAGTTAAGATTTTTTTATCGTATGAGGGTGCAAATGAGGAGGATAGAGTTACCGTGCGTTTACACTGCCGAAAACATTCATATTGAGATATGAGAATATGCTTTATGTAAACGTTTTAGGCAGTGTGAAGTCACGCTTAGTGGACATTCGTACCAGGCCCTTCATGAACATCCACAATCTCAAAATAGCTGCAGAGAAATGGCTTTAGAGTCGGTTTGGAAGTGCCGATGGAGACAAATGAGCAAGGCAAGGCAAAAGCTTGTTATATGGATTAAGCCAGTTCATGATATATGAAAAATATACAAAAAAATGAAAATATATACAGATTAAAGGAATCTCTCACCTTCTTTGTCACTAAAGAAGTAAAGATTGGTGACATGTTTGCCCCACGTCTTCTTCACCACATTGGCTCTGGTCGCGTGGAACCCGCTCCAGGTTTTTACCGCGAAGAATATCGTTTCTTCAGCTATGGCACTACCCTACCGAAAGTTTGACATTTTTAAATCGGACTACTTTTTACATTACAATGAAATAATGTTTCGAATAGCACACTAAGAATAAGGCAAGTATACGAGTGCGAAAAGCCAGTTGCTCTTTCAAATTCATCGTAAAGTATTTTTTATCATAAAAAAATATATATTTTAAAAGTGGGTTTGTCATCTACTCCAAAAAAGGTTTACCAACTTGAAATTTGATCAGTAAGACTAAATCCATAATGTCCTAACAAGACTCAAGTAGAGAAGTTAAGTGGAGGCTATTACTTACTAGAAATGAGATTCCTAAAAAGGTTCACATCTTCCTTTTTATCTCGACGGTATATTCTTTAACAAGTCACAAGACGGACAGTCTTGTGTCTTGTATAACTTACAAATATTACTCACACATAAATCAAACGGCCTGGGGTACGTGGCGCAGTTGTCTCCCGACACGACACAGAACCTCAAGTCCGGGGTGAGCAGGGGCCCAGGATTGTTACCATCGCCGTACACGAGCTGCGCTAATTCGAAAGCTGCGTCTATTGAAAAATCTGCTTCCAATTTCCTTTTACCGCTTTCGATTTCGTTTAAGAGTCTAGAAATATGAATTTAATATACGAAAGTTCAGAACAATCACACCCGTCACAGGGAGGTGTGAACTGAGACCATTTCAATTATGCACGGATTTGCCACTAAAACACAGATTAATAATAACTTGTAGTAATTAAAACTTACTCGTTCATAAGTGTAACCCTCATTGCGAACCCGCTAGCAAAGTTTGGGTAAACGAAACCGCCCTCGTCCTGTAATTCCTCGTAGAACGTAAAGTGGTGGATAATCGTAGGTTCTTCGTCACTGAGCGGGTACCCGATCCACAACGTATCCTAAAGGATTTTCACATTGTTATTGAATTGAAAAAATGGTGCGTTTAGGATGTGCGTTAGTGAACTTAATTAAGCTCTTTTGTAAAAAAAGGGGGAATGGGGAAGTTAAAAAAGGAGACAAAGAAAAAACGTTGGAAATAAATGACGCCTAATTGACATTGTATAATAGAAACATACACCAGATGACGTTGATAAATTGAATGATAAATCACGTATTTGTTTGTTTATTATTAAGTAGTATTAGTTATTAAGTAGTTAATTACTAAGTAGTATTAGTTATTAAGTAGTTAATTATTAAGTAGTATTAGTTATTAAGTACGTCATTGTTGCATGATTACTGTGGTATTTTGGTATTTGTTGACTGTCTTACCTTTTGGCTATCTGCCGCCGTCAGTGCTTCAAGCAGCTTCGCACACTTCACGGCGGTGTGCGGCTCTAAGAACACCACCCAGCGCACGTCGCTACCATAGTGCTGGCTGGTGAGCGGGCGCAGCAGTGGTATGATTGTCCACGCACCCCCCACGGGGAAGTCTTCATGGGTTATATGAACTATAGGATGCCGCTGTAGGATTAAAAAATCGCTTTAAAATATATCGAATTTTTATAGATTTTTGTTATGGAAGAAAGTGGCAATCGAGCAAGCAGAGCACCTGATGTTAAGTGAGCGCTACCCACAGACATCCGCAACAAGCAAATGTGTTGCAGATGCGTTGCCTACCTTTAATAGACAGAGGAGAGAATAGACAGGAAAAAGGATATTTCTTTTTCCCCGTTAACCCCCTCCACGTTCAATCCTCTTCTTGTTCCCATCCCATCCTTATGAGGAAAGGGTAGGCATGGCAAGAGGACTGACATTAGGCCTCCGGCACCTCACTTATTACACTAGACGCAGAGTACTTATGCTTCACGCCTGTTTTCTGTGAGGTCGTGGTATTTCACCGGTCGAGCTCTACCACTGTTTATATTATCGATTATATAGATTTAAATAGTGCTCCTTAACTTCGTATTCATCGCTGTATTTAAGATTTAACTATAGTAGAACCAGACTTGATCAGGGAAATACCACAACTTCATACAATACCAGCATGAAGCATACAACATATTCTGGGTTGGTTCCATAAAAGAAAGAAAAAAATTGGGTCGGCAGCGAGAGGTACTGTGCAGAAAAATACACTAAAAAGTGTTTTACGAGCGAAAAGATGAGTCACGTACAAACTTGAATATCCATATCTAAAGGATATACATACTGGACAATAGCGGGCATATTTACAAAACAAACAACTGTTGATACAATCATAGCGATGCTCGTTAAGGCGCTCGTTTGTGACAATAACAATATTTGCAATCAGCCACGAGCTCGAATAACTATCGTTATGTGGCATCACAAAGACATCTTCTATTATAGTAAACAAACAGTATACAAATATGGATATGATAATAGGACAAAAACAGTATTAAAAACTCGTTCTAGTTAGATATGTATTTTTCCTTGACAAAATTTAGCATAAGTGTTGGTATAAACATTCAAAATAATTTCTACAGAGATACAAATGTAATTAAAATTTGTCACACACAAGTTTAATAGTGGGACCGCCTTTCCTTCTCTTCTTTTCTTTTCTTGTATAGCCGTTTTGTAGGAAAGCAGAGGCGAGGTACCTCTACTTACCCGTAGTCCATAGGGGTATGCAGAGATCATGGATTTCCATTTGGCGCGATACTGGCACACCTCTTTCACTTTTTCTACATCCATAAATCTACGTCAAACATGCTCGTCGGTTACTGGTACTCCTTATATCGTCTTTTGCTACTAAAAATACCTAATAATCCTCTTATATGTACCAAAGTTGCATGTAAAGTTTATTTTAATGTTTCGTTAAGACTTACCCCCTCCAACTCGATAACTTGGTTCTCTATGTCCTGTTTGAGACGGCTGGCCACACTCGCGTGGTAAGGCTCCGATTGGCTGACGATCGTGAAAACTACATTTCTAGAATCTGAAAAAAAAATATTTTTTATTTTAAGGCTCGACCGAAGGGGCTTCCATGCCAGCAACTTTTGGCTTATGAGTGAGTAATATAAATGAAAGATGGTAATGTGACAGAACATGCACGTAGCATCATTTGTCACATTCTATCTCTTCTCCCCTTTCTCTTACTTATCTGTATTTTGCTTTACAACATTATGTTATTGATTTTCACATTTTATGTTACATTTCAGAGCTAATTAATGTGAACCCCAATACTTTAAATTCCTTTTCCAGGTTAATCATCTTTACTTCTCACTTTAACAAGTCCACTTTATTCCAGTAAGTTACAGCTTCGAAACAAAAGCTCTTTATAAGAAGTTGAAGGCTCAATCAGATTGCTATAAAATAAAGTGCCCAAGTTTTCCTTACTTAACTTCGTATAATGTAAGTTAGCAAGTTGTGACATGCCGCCCCTCGGCATAATGTACCTGCAAACCGCTTCATTTAACTACACGGAAACTACCAATTTTACACCTAAATTATATATTAGACTTTGCCCGTGACTTTCCTTGTATTAGAGCTTGTTCTTTTTGATCCATTAAAAGTGAAAACGACGATGTTTGTAAGTTCTATTTTTGATGTAAATCGCGGTTTGTAACCGACTGTTGCATCGCGTGGATACATTTTAATTATTGTACTAAATTAATATATGAGTAATTAAAACAAATATTTTTCTTCAAAAAATAATCAGAATATTTTTGGTATATTATTTTATGTTAAACATATTATGTGTACATAATGATTTAGATGTTTCACGTATGCCAGGCTCACCTCCTTTCTGATCATTAAAACACAAATCTATCGTTTAAGTCTTGGTATAATTAAAATTAAAATTTTTATTTTTATTATTTTTTTAATTTATTTTTTTTGTTTAATTTTAAGTATAGTTTTAGTGAATTTATTGCATTTAATGTAATGTGAGTAATAAAGTGTTTATCTATCTATAATCAAACATTTACATTTTTAGTTCGTTCATTCATCTTTATTCATCATAGATTCTACGGCTATGTTAAATTTGCAATCCGGTTTCCCTTAACAATCATTGCGTTCATTCCTTTAGGCGGAAAACAGATCTTTTTTTAAATATATTTTAACACAAAGCTTAAAACAATAATGGTTAGCAAGACGAAAATTCAAATCCTAAATATGATTTCGCTCTACATCAAGAGCCTACTGAACTTGAAAACTTTATTTTTATTCGACATAAATTCTTCGCTTCTTCAGTACAAAGAGGAAAAAAGATTAAATAATAAATACATAAAACAACAGACATAATTATAATCGTAATATTAAAATTTAACTCATTACTCACCAAAACATGTGACTAAGTCGACGAATATGAAAAACGCCACTAAAAACATAGCTGGAACAAAAAAAATGAATAACAAATAAAAACGGACAAAAACTGAAGCAATTATACAAATTTCAAACAGATTAAAGTAATTTATAAACAAAAAAATCTATAATCTGTACAATAGTTTTATATTTGTAATTCTTTTTAATCTGTAGATCAATCTTTATTCGCGCCGTTGTCTTCGTTTTGGCGGGAAATTGCGCGACACAGCTAACGACAGCGCGCGTACTCCGCCTCCGACGTCACGAACCGTACTAACATTCTGTTTCTGATACACAAACCTGAAGCTCAATTCTGAACTTCGCTCCTACATAACATTATGTAATATTAAGTTTTCGATATTCGGCGAAGTAAGTCCGAAGCATACGACGGGACGGGAAGTTTTGTAACTATCGTTATAGAAAATGTATACGAATGTACATACGTCACGGAGCCATGGACTGGACTGGAACATGACACGCACGAAGATATTTGATGAGGGATAGATGGGCAAAAGGAAATATCCTTTTCCGGTCTATCCTCTCCTCAGTTAGGCAACGCATCTGCGCCTTATTTGCTTGTTGCAAATGAATATCGTCCTATGGGTAGCGGTCCTTTAGAATCAGATGACCCGCTCGCTCGCTTGTTCCATAAAAACTTTTTTCTTATCTGTACTAGGGACATACACTGAGAAACTTTCAGGAAGGACGTCCAAATTCCACCATTAGTGTTACTTTTGTCATAGCAACTATGTAAAAACTTACATCTTTCACTTAGTCGGTAGTTTCATCAGTTAGTTGGATTAGTATGCAGAAAACATCTTCCTCAAAGTTTAGAATGATTCTTAAGGGAAAAAAGTAACAAGACAATGTTTGTCTGATCCTTTTTTATGATAAAACTTACTGTTTATAAAAAACAAAACCGTAACTGTATTGGAAACAAACAGAGAAGGTTTCAGGTCTTAAATGACAAAGGTCAGAACGCTGTCGGCTCTTATATAGCAAGTAATATGGTTAAAAAAAACTAAGTTCATTTTACTTTAAAGCATAAGAAATTACTAGAAACAGGGTTAAAAAATAAACTTAAAATTAGGTACTCTTGAATTTTCAATGAAAACAAAGTTAGGAAATTAAGATTTTATGGGCATAACTGCGTTTTGGTAAAAGTTTTAATTAATATTTGCTTAGCCTTTTCTTATTACAAATCGTCGCAGCCTCCTCGAGTTGGTTGTGGATTTTGATAAGTTCTTTTTCTCTATTATATTTCCGAGTACTTTTTTATAAGGTTAGAGTACTTCAGTAAATGCTTATTACAAAATTCCTATAGATTATAAATATTATATTGATGGGATGAACCTCGAACCAAAAGTTCAATTTATCAGATCCCACCATACGACCACATAATGCGTACCATTTTACCACCACATCGCCACTTAACATCAGCTTTACAACCAATATGCTATTCATTAAAAATAACATTTGATTCAGGACAGATTCTTTTTCGGAGAACGGGAATTGATTGCAATCAAATTTTAAGCCGGCTGAATACCGCGACTTTGTTTCATATATAATTGTAATCGTAAGTCGAATATTAATTCAGGGTTTCATCTATCTTTACCAATATTTGTCAACAAGTAGATTATTGTAGACACAAGGATAATAAAAAGGTTTAATTGTGCCTTGTAGAATTGAAATCTTTCAAACAAATATGAACTTTCATGACCCTAACAAAAAAAATCGCCCTTTTGAAATAAGCTTTCGTAAGACGCAATTTATCCCTTTACCAAACTTCATTCAATTTGCTTTAGTAGTTATTGAATGATACGCGTCAATGGGAAAGCTCATTGATTTTATTTATATAGATCTGCATATTTAAAAAAAAACAACTATGGGACAAAAAATTTGCAATCATGGGACGCCTGGCATATATGAATATTCTAATTTCTAAAAAATATGGTGTAACAATTAAATAGAATAGAGTTTCGTAATTAAAATCAATATATTTCAAGTGTAGAAAGTCATAATTACATTATATACTTTTTGTAAATAGAAATTAGTTTTGCCGCGTACATAAACAAGGGAGTCGGTGAGATAGGTAACGCCATTACAGCGTCACGCCGTTCGCCGTCACGGCTAGTCGATGTTAATGCCAAGCCGCGGTACGAACAGCTATCATAATACAGGAATGAAATAGTTAATAAGCTATCTTTAACTGTCTTTCTTTCCAACAACAGGTACAGGAACACTAATTACAAGTTAGTTCAGTTTTAAAAGCGGTTTACTTGTATTTTTGTGTTGTTAAGGATATCCAAATAAAACAAGGCCATTTCATTTCAGATTATATAAAGAAAAATGCCATTCCATTACACCTCTAGGCTAATGACACGAACGGAAAATGAGGATTAGGGTGCAGGCTTATTAAGCGGATCGCATTAATGGCCTATGCAAATTGCTTCCCAACGACTTCTTGTTAAGACTTATATACATTAGCATCGACTACTATTTAAAAAAAAATAACTTCGTTATGCTTACCTACGCTAAGTACGCTAAACCCTGTATACTGAAAACCGATTGATTTAATCTGCCTGTGCCTATGTTTTTTTTTTAATTTGTTTATTTGCCACTTCAAGCTTTTACACAAAAGTGTATCTATTATAATGAATAGTTTTACGATAACCCACATAAGTAGCAAATCACCTGAATAGTAAGCAGCATATTTCGTTTGACTCGGCTTAAATCGATGTTACAGATTTAAAAGACAGTTCAGTTAGTAATAGAACTTGTAAATCTTATATTTATTTCAGGGAGGCTTCTTTTAAAGTAAGACTAAGTTCAGTTAATGTAACGCGCGTGTCAAATGTTTGTTCGATAAAAATGCTATAAAATAGAGTACTATTATATAGATATTTTCTTAGATTTCGTTTAAGTCAACTTGCAGGGCGGGTGAAACCGCGGGGCACAGCTAGTATTAAATAAAATAAAACACAACACATGCGATAAATTCGCGCGTTCATCTGAACAGCTAACGGACGTGATCTACAAGTGTGCGTGCGTGCGTCAACGAGTTATCGGTCGACCGAATCCAGAAAGTGTTTCTCTGAGCGCCGCGTTAAGCTCACTAATGTGTGTTAACGCCAGAATTTCGAGATGTGCAATTTAAAAAGGCACGTCAAAATGTTGCCATATGAACTTAGTCTTACCCAATTACACACTAAGGGCGTATTTTTCTATATATTCTAAATGCATAAATATATATTTTACACATGACAATTTCCTCATCTCATATTGAAGTTAAAAAGTAAAATTTGAAAAAGAAAGCTTCCAAATGTAAAGCCGATACAATGATCATGTTATGAGAAGTTCTACACAAAGTACCTTGCTTGAATGTTAACAGAACTACCTAAGGAAAACAAACATGTTATTCATTTCGACATCTTAAGGTCAAGTCAAGTCAAACAACAACAAAAGTCAAATCAAAAACTGTGTAATGTGATAATTAGTCATAATTGGAATCTTTTTTATGTAAGAACAATTCAAACAAAGAGTGGAAGTGGATGTCGTCTGATGGTAAGCATATTAAAAATATCCATTATTAATGTTTTGAATGTGTTGCTTTTAAAAAAACGTTTATATTCATTTGCCCGAATTAAATGAATACTGAGAATATAATTAAAAACTACACAAGCATTTGCAAGTAGAGCACCATTTCTATAATGTGACATCTTACAAAATCATACTTGACATAAGTTACAGATCAGACTTGATATATAATTTTAAATTTTAGTATAACATACTAAAATTTAAAATTATATACTCAAACACACAACATAAGTCAGGGAGTTAGGGTAAAGTCGGCCCTAACTACTGACTAATTTTCAACTTATGCAGAATTAAACTTGTTATTTTTTTAACAAGTATACATAGATTGATGGATAAATTATTTTAACATGATCCATACCCATGTCTTCAATTTAATTTATTATTTGTAAATGTTTGTTTTATTATTAATATGCATAATTAAATTTACTAGTAACTCTAGCCATATTTATACAGTGAAGAATATATCATAGTCAAAATTACAATACAGTATAAAATGATATATTTAATTTAAGATGCAACATTGTATATTACAATAATATGTTATGTATATTTTTTATTATAACTTATTTAAACTTAGACACCAATAAATTATGTGAAAATACAGCTTAGTAAATTAGTTGTAAACCAATGTGTACTAATTTATTTCATCACAAGCACATCTATACCGATTATCTATACTAAATGGGTAGCGATTTCTTATTCCTATTTAGATCCTTTTATACTTACTTTTTTTCTCATATCACTCAACAACAGAAATTATAGTTTTTTATATCTGTTACTATTATTTATAGGCACTATCGTTGCTCTTACCAATTTATTTCTGGATTTTACGTACATCATTTATTGGTTTAATATTATTTTTTAAAGTAACAGAATTAAACTGAACATGAATAGTTAATTTTTCGATCCTTACCTTTATAGACCATAAGCTCTTCAATTATTACGAATATTTATATAACTTATTTTTAAAAATACGAAAAACTCGACAAAAGTTATAAGTTTAAAGTTTAAATTAAAAAAGTTTAACTTGTTTCTTTTCGATGACATTTTTTTTTCATCCAACATAACGGCAAAAGAATATTGGTCATGCATCTAAATTTGTAATGTCAAATTAACATAGCTTTATGCTTAAGCTTAAGTTTTCTACATATGCAGTTTTCTGATTAAAATAAATAAAATTTAATGAGAAGTTAAAAAATAGGGAACTATTCGCTTCACAAAAAATAAAAGTCAATTATCATTGTTTATAACTTTTTGTGTACTAAATTATTTATGTAATTTAATTGTTACTTCACAACAATTATTTTTAAAATTTAAATTATACCATAAGGCACATATATAGTCAAAAACAAAAATGGAAACGGAAAAGTTTGCGATAAATAATTTATAATCACACGACCACACCGACTGGTATATTGACGTATAACGTCAGAATCAGAACTCGTGGCAATAGTGAACGCAATAAAAATAGACCTTGTGGAATGGTGATAAAGTTGTATTTTATTACCTACATAACATACATACAAACTACACTATTTACATAAATTAAATTGGTGCTTGATGAACGGCCGACTTACTTCTTACTTCGTTAGAGTTTATTTTCAGTTTATATTGCTAACATTTTTAATGTGACGTGACGCTGTTGGTGTACGCTCGCTTTTTATACCATTAAAATTATTTTAAATTAAAATCGTAGTTTGGTTTTGAAATATCGCGCCACGAAGTCGTATCTCTATGTCACTTAATAATTTGATATAAAAATATTAAAAACATCTTATAGCTTATCTTCGAGATAAAATTATCGTATATTGTTTGCGCTTATTTATTCAGACTTTGACCCAGTGAATGTACTTAAAAGTAAACAAATATCTGTAAACGATGAAATTAAATAATGAAGCCGTAACGGATGATCAGCTCAGAGAATTGTTCCAGGATTTACCGCCGGGTCCTTTAGAAGTATATAGGAAGAAAGCCACATTTGATTGGCGCCGTATGAAACTTGTCTACGATAACTTAAATACATTGAAGTTGAAAGTAAGTTTTTTATTTTTATTTATTAATCTTCATTATCATCTTTTTTTTTTGTACAAAAATTGGGAAATGTCAAATATTTATTTAAATTTGAATTTTTTGTTTTTATAACTTTTCATCAAATTACTTCATTATGGACAACAAAACTTGACTAGAATTTTTATTTAAAAAAAGTAAAAATATAAATATTGGCACATGCTGGTGACCTATATGAAAACATGGAGATTGTAGATTTCTATTATCATCTTTCTTTCTCTCTGTCTATCCCTCTATTTCCTGATTATTGAGTGTTGTCACTTACCTACAATACCATATCCTTTATTGTATTGATTCTATCATGTTCTGTTAAGATTTTTTATTATTATTATTATAGTTATTCTAATCATAACCGTGACAGCAACTGTCCAAAAACAAACACAGCCTATATGTTTACAAATGGGTATTGCACGGATAAGACAAGTGAAGGTGAATAAAAGTGAAACATAAAATAGTTAATATCACCACTACTTACTCTGATCATTAGTGACCATTAGATTTTCTTACCATTTACCCTAACTAATTTTAACAGTTTTTCTGATTTCTTTGGACCACTGTGTATATTTTCCCATTTTTTTTTACTTTCAGTTCCCATGCATATGAATTAATTAGTTTAGGTATATTGCATTGTCAATGAGTCAGCACATTTATGCACTTGATTAAGAGGGACAAAATAGCAAAAGTATTTTGTATCTTAATCAATGATACTGCGTAGAAACCTGGTGATGTGATCACTGCCAGGCGAGCCCTGGTGGAATAGAGGTTCAGAAAAAATATATTAAGCCCTAATAGAGTTATGAATTACCATATTTCTCTCAATATAATAGTAATATTCATTTTAATATCCTGCATAAGGATTGGTGATGACAATTAAATTTGATGGATTCGGTGAATAAATTACTTATTGAATAATTTGTACAGTCTGAGTAGATCGGATCGGCCAGGATCGCGCCAAATGGAAATCCATGATCTCTGCCTACCCCTCTGGGTTACGGGCATGAGCGCATATTTATTTATTTTATTTATCTGAGTAGATCGTACCACTTTGGTTTCATTGCTTGTAAATTAATGCAATCAAAAAAAAATTGACCCCCTTATCTTTCACACCCAACCATCCACGTAGAA
>JWHW01011060.1:127708-144082 GCA_000931545.1 Papilio glaucus
AAAATTCTTCATGCATACATAACATTATAACTAAATGAATGATTTTTTTTTAGTTTTTGAATAAACTGGACAGAATAATTATGGCTGTGTTCCACTGAGTGTTCACAACAATGAGTGTTAGTGACAAAACCATATGTTCATTATATTAGGTGACATCACAAAAACACTGTGAATTAAAATTTTTATTATATTTAACTGTGCATTAATTAATTATTCCACTAAAATTAAATATAAAACTATATGTCTCTATATAAATAGTGTTAACCAATAATAATTATAGTGTACTGTTCACACTTACAAATTGCAACCTAACCTCTTTATGCTCTTGCTTAATTTTTTCTAACTCGCCATTTGTATTATTTACATGAACGCTCAAAACGCTCCATAATCCATTCCACTTGAGTTAAAAATTGCAACGCTCGGAAACAAGTGAAATCGTTGTTGTGAGCGTGAGTATCATGGACGCTTAGTGGAACGTAGCATTTCTGTGAAGCGAACCTATTTTTTTATTCCTACAAAAAATCGTGCAACGCACCATAGATGTTGTAGCGCCATCTTTTCTTATCTATGTCATCTTTTATGTTTCCAATGTTGTCAATGCATGATAACCTAAAGTACGTTACAACATTAGAATATTTTATTAGATGGCGCTATGTGGTATTATCCGAATATTTATGAGATATGAGATTACAAAACGTGCAATGTAAACCCAGTACATATTAGGTGTAGTTAAGAAGACAGTAACAAGACAAATTTGATGTTGGAAAAGTGAGTGGTAGTGTAGGCAGGGGACGTCCCAGGAGAACTTATATCGATCACATTAAGACATGCTAAAGAAAGGAGGAGATATAGCCGTAACTGACGAGTATGCAAGCGTAAATATATGCATGTATGTGAAGCGAGAAAGGTGTGCCAGTATCGCGCCAAATTGAAATCCCTGATCTCTGCTTACCACACATATAATACATAAAATAAATATATGCTCACACCTGTAACACAGAGGGGGTGCTGTGAATAAAACAAAATATTGAAAAACTTATTACCCGCACCTAAGGTCCCTGACCTTAAACTTAATAAACATAGACTTAAAAGTCATCAGTTTTTTATTTGTTTTGTAATCAATGAAATAATTTACCCACGCTATTTGTTTTCGTCAGTTTTGTCTAGTGCCTTTTTTATATTGATTTATATTTATGGACTTCCAGTAAGAAATAAAATACTATTAAAAATAGTTCATATTTTGTGAAATTGTTTCAGTCAGTATAAGTTATATTGTATAATGTGTGTATGATAATATATAATAATTATGTATAATATAATATAGTATAAGTGTATTCGTCAGTTATCAATTGAGAGCCACGCGCTGCGTTGCGACCATACGAAGCTTTCCATCGACCTAAATATATCTACGGATTTATTAGTGACCAGACGCTGCTACTTTAATGCTGAAATTTCTGGTTAAATGTCTTGTTATTTGTCATAATAATGAGCCATCTACCCCTAAACTAAAGATACATTTACACTGACAACTTAGAATTAGATCAGGTCGGATCACAGATCGGTTATTGAAAGGAGGGTTGGCGTGAGGCCGGCGGCTGGTCGTAAAAACTGTAACCAAGACCTATCTACGGACTACGTTCATACGACAAATGGGATACGTTCTGTTTCCCCAGACTTGGTAGACATTCACCTACGTTCACGGTTTTTTGTAATATGTATGAAACTTCTAGAAAGATCGACTTTCAGTTTATTAATAATACCTTTGTCAACAGAATGATGTTTGGAATTTCATGCGCGAAAACCCCCTGTTCCGACACAAGGAGGCGACTCCCTCCCTGGATGAACAACGCCAAATCGCCACAAAGCGGATGTATGCGATATACAGCCAAGACTTCATACCGCTGACAAAGGTATGCTTTAAGCCATTTATTCTCTTTCTTTCAGGTGCCAGTTATTTTTTAATGAAGGATAAAATTATTCTTCATCAAAATTTCACCTGATTTGAGTTAAGCATTAAAAAATACACTTGAATGTAGCTACATCATAATCAAACAGAAATCTACTGCTGACTTGTTCCAATCATTTGCTGAACGCACAATAAACTAAAATTATATTGTAACATTTATTTATAAACATTACAACGCCATTGCAGAATAGGAGCATATATCAGTACATTAAAAAGCGCGGCAAGTACGCAATTAACATTTATTACCAGCAATACAACACCATTGCAGAGTAAGGGCATTTCCTATAATATCAGTAGCATGCAAAGTTCGTGGGCAAGTACTACTATGAAAACGAATCCTAGCCCATGAATATGTACTTGCACCATTGAACAGTTCAATCCAACACAACGACAGAATATTCCTTATCGTATACGTATGCGTATAAGGTCAGAGATCGCACATTGAAGTCATTGGCACATTTAACGTATCTTGGTGTAATCGCTTTGTAATGCTCTAGCAGTTACATACGAAAACTTTCACATTCTTGAAATACATTTATAATTAGTATCTGTAAATAGTAACGAATATTATAATTTTATTGTATTAAAGATATAAATCGAGTATTTATAATATAAAAGAAAAAACTGACTGTATATGCACTGCCCAAACTGTAGGCTGACTGCTTAGATACTTGAAATTTTGCAGAGATTTCTGTTATCAAGTAGGCGAATACGAAGGATTTCTCTAAATTCATACCCTGTATGGAGAAACTACCCGTGCGAAGCCGAGGCGGGTCACTAGTTTTAATAAAGTAGATGCGCTTTATCAGTATACTAAAAGGCCAATTATAATATGGAAGCCTACGAGTTAGGTTACTCTTTTCTTTTGGAATTTACGACATTAACGCTAAGAAAGTGATTTAACAGTGTTCGCGCCTGTTTGCCATGCCAAAAAAGTTTGCAGTGGTAAATGGATTAATAAGAGGATTTGCTCTGAGGTGGATAAACCCCTGAGTTGATATAGAATCAGGCAGTGGCAGAGAAATTTCTCGTGGAACGGGAAAAGGGTATTTCCTTATCCCCATCTATCCCGTCCCCGTCCATGCTGCTTCCCATCTTATCCATATAAGGAAAGGATGGGAAAGGGAAGAGGACTGAAATAAAGCCTCCGGCACTTCACTCATCAGACGAAACGCAGAGTACTTCTACTTCTTGCCTGTCTTCTGTGAGGTCGTGGTATTTCACCGGTCGAGCCAGCCCACTCGTGCAAAGGGTGTTGTTCTTGCGGGCCTCTTATAAAAGTAATCCAAATCGTTACTAAACAAGTCTTTTGTTATCTTTCAGATAGGCGAAGAGCCACGGATGTTTCAATCGAAAACCGAAGCGTTATTTATGTTTGACAGTTCCCTAGCTGTCAAAATCTCGTTGACCTTTCGAATGTTCTCGAATGTGATACAAGGCAGTGGCCGTGGTCATCACTACTCCTACATAGAGCAGTCGCAGCGTGGCGAGATAGGGGGCTGCTTCGCCTTAACAGAAGTGTCACATGGATCGAACGCTAAAGGCATGAGGACAACCGCCACCTACTGCCCTGAGAAGAAACAGTTTATAATGCATACGCCTGACTTTGAAGCTGCTAAATTCTGGGTTGGATCACTGGGTAAGTGTATTATGCAAACTATAATGTCTTATTTCTTATAATATTTTTTCATTATTAGGACTGGTGGAAATCTTTTTATCCTGTTCAGAATTGAGGAAAAACATAATTTCATATCACGATTGAGAATAACGCCATCTAGGTACAAATTTAAATAACAATTGATGCCTTTTGTATTTATTTTTTAGTTTTAAAACAATTAATGATTGGTTTCACGTAAACTGTTACTACGTAAATTTAGTTTGCACAAACAGAATTATTGCACTTCTAAATGCGTTTTTACATTCCGAACTGCAGAAGTACCCGCGCTCGCCGTAAGTAAACGACCTTATTTGAGCGCGGGTGGGAATCTCCTTAAGTTCAATGTCAATGAATCAATCCACTTATCTTTTTATAATGAGAACAAAGCAAGTTACGTTAATTAATTCTCTAAGCAACAGTAAAGCGATCGAAGAAGGGCACGACACTAACATAATGTGTTTGAATACATTACTTTACATGTTAATAATCGTTGACAGTTCGAAATAACAAGGTCGTTAACCTTTTTATGGTATAAGGAGTGAAAGCAAGCGGCACAATGAATGTTATACGATTACGACTTCCCATCAATATACATACGACCTGTGAGGTCCCTCTCTTCTTGGACCTCAAGATCTCGTTATTTTAGTTCTCAGTTCCTTTGACAAATTCTTTCATAGCTCTATTCCTTATTTCAAGGCAAGTGCGCGACCCATGCAATCGTGTACGCTATGCTGATATCCAAGGGAAAGAACCACGGTCTCCACACTTTCGTCGTGCCCATCAGGGACACGAAGACTTTGAAGCCCTTCCCCGGAGTGACAGTTGGCGATATCGGCGAGAAGATTGGACTTAACGGTGTCGATAATGGGTACTATATCAATAACTAACTTAATAAGAAGAGAAATAGCCAACTTTCTTTGACTTGTTATATTCTATTGAAATGAAAATACTTTGTTTTGGTCCAGTTGGTTTCCGACGTTAAGTTCGGTTCGAGCTCGACAAGTTTGTGCTACATCTTTTTCTCAGACAGCCAATAGGTCCCAAGGTTGGAAATTTTTGTTTGAAGGGTCGAAACCCAATCATCTTTGGGAACCATTGGAAGACGCAGGCTGGGCACAAATTGTAAAGAGTTAGGTGTGTGTATGTGTGCATCCGGAGGTCTATCAAGTGCTCCGAGTTACCGTGCAATCCCTTCCCTTCCCTCCAATAATTTCAACAGTGGTAGAGCCCACAACAACAACATATGTTGCCTGCTACGACCTCATAGAAGACCGGCGTCAAGAGAAGTATTCTGCGCTCCATGAGTAAAGTGCAGGACGCCTATTTTCAGTCCTTTTTCTCTTCCCATTCTTTTATTATAGTGGGATAAGAAGGGAAAGGGAAGAACTTTGGTCGAAGTGGGGATGAAAAAACACATAATATCAGGTGAACCGGTAGCTCGTTTGCCAACTTCTCCAATAAAAAGTAGATTGTATTAATTTTTACATCTTTTAATTCATCAAAATGTATGTTTATTTTTCAGTTTTGTGATGTTTAACAATTATCACCTGCCTAAGGAGGCGGCGTTGGATAAGTTCGGTGGGGTGGACGATAACGGTGATTACAAGACGCCTTTCCGGGACCCCAGCAAGCGCTTCGGTGCCTCATTGGGTATTCTATCAGGTATGTTAATGTAGAAAATGTAAGATAATCTTAGATAAATTATTGTATTATATATTTTTAATCTGTGTTTACCTTTGCTCCACCTCAATGCACCTTAATATATAAATTATATCGGTCTAGGTCTACTCCACATTGACAAAGTTATAGTTCAGTATAGAACCTGCGATTAGAATTGACATTAACAAAGTTTGCGTACCGAAAATAATTCAGAATTTGCAATATCCAACAAGGACCTAGTCGATCTGGACCTGGACTTGTCCTCTGTGAACAATTATATCAAGTAGCATATAGAAATTCTATATTTTAAAACCCTCATTAAACCATTTTTATTTTATTTTTTATATTAGTCTTTATATATTACAAAATAGAATAGTAAAATACTTTCACCGTCACCAGGAGGCAGAGTGCACATAACATCGATATCGACCAACTACCTGCAAAAAGCAATCGTCATCGCCATCAGGTACTCTGCGGTGAGGAAGCAATTCGGACCAGAAAACTCTACAGAAGAACTGCCAGTGCTGGAGTACCAGCAGCAGGCAAGTCTTTTCAAAACATGAACGTATATCCATTCATTGGTTTTGAAGAGTACAGTTACTCATGTGTCAGTGTAATCTAATACTTCCCTGCTTATATCCTTATTAACTGTATTGAGCCAAATAGCAGCTTCTTTACTGCACAACTAGCTGGTTAAACCAGGAATAGAGCACGACCGGTGAAATACCACCGATGAGTGAGTTGTCAGGCCCAATTCTAGTCCTCTTCCCCTTCCCATCCTTCAGTAATAAGGAATGGCTGGGAAGCGGAAGAAGATTTAAGGGGGGAGGGAACGGATAAGCAAAGGAAATGTCGTTTTTTTGTTATCCTCTGTTCATTAAAGGTAGCAACGCATCTGAAACTCATTAGGCATGTGCTATGGGTAGCGGTCATTTAATATTGGATGAGCCGCTTATTGCCATCTTCTTCAATAAGAGAACCTCGATTTTATAGAAACTGTCACACTGGTAGCTGCCGTTTAGCCCGGTGAATAAAGTTACGGAAATGCCCTTCCAGTTCCCTCCTTTTTTACTTTTCTTTACCTGTTCCATAAACTAAATACCCACCCATTAGGTTTGGAATGTCCACGGCTTGACGTCCTCTCTTTATCGTTAATCCCATTGATGCTTCCCCTCTTAAGGCGCCAGAAATGTTTACTTACCTTGGGTGGGGTACCTTACCGTGGGTTTCCACTGGCGTAAAATCGTGTCGCGATACAAGTTTTCTCTCTATCTTTCTCTATGAAAAATCTGAGATGACGATATGTTTTCGGCAGTGAAAACCCTCGGTTACATGGCTCCGACCCTGTCTTGGACAATATTTTGATCTTTTATTTACAGCAAATTCGTCTGCTCCCTTACTTGGCCACTACGTACGCGATGAGGATTTTCTGCACGTGGTTCGGAGCGATGCACGTCACTATGACTATTGATAATATCACAGGTACGGTATATATATGCATATAGCTGAGAATTAGTCTAAAAAAACTATAGATTTAACATAAAAAAGTATTTAAATTGTTTTTTTTTGCGTTTAATTGGCAAGACAAATATCCCTCTCGTTAAAAAACAACATCGAATGCAAGGGTATTAGGCTCTTACATATCCCAAGAAACGCACATTTTAATAACCTCATATTGCAATCTCCAGGTCAAAGCAGCTCAGTGGCAGCCAGCCGGGGTATGGAGATGCACGCGCTGTCGTGCGCCGTCAAGCCGGTGTGCGGCTGGGCCGCGCGGGACGGCACACAGAACTGTCGAGAGGCGTGCGGCGGGCACGGCTACCTCAAAGGTATACTCCTCTTGTAATGCTAAAATTTAAATAAGCAGTGGTAGCGTCAACTGGTCTTCTTTAGCAGCTATTTTTCTACCAGTTTATCTTTCTCGAGTGTGATAGTGCCACGACCTAACAGAAAACAGACGAAAGTAGTGCCTATCGTCTCATGAGTGACGTGCTACAGGCCTCATCTGCTTCATATCCCTTCCTCTTTCCCTTGTCAAGTTTTCCCCATATCCATCCCTTATTCCGACTGGAAAGATCCGTTCACAAGAATGTGTTTCTTCCTCTCCGCCGCCTTAGAAAAATTAAAAAAGGTAAGTAATTCTTTCCAAAAATATACATCAAGTACACATTCAGTGGTAATAAAAAGAATTTTAATACAAACTCACTAATAAAAAGCAAAACCAGAAACATTTCTGAACATGTTGCTGACAAAATCGGTTTAAAATTATATTTTAGCTTTTGTTTCAACATGTCTATTTATTTATAAAATAAGTACATTTATTTAACAGCGTCAGCGATAGGCGACCTGCGGAACGACAACGACGCGAACTGCACGTACGAGGGCGAGAACAGTCTGCTGCTGCAGCAGGCCAGCAACTGGCTGCTGGGCGTGTGGCCGCGGCGGCACCAGCTGACACCGCAAGACCACCCGCTAGGCTCGCTCCAATTCCTGGAGGCTGCAGACGGGACTCTAGCAGAGCAATGCCCTTGGAACACTGTTGAAGATATAATGGAACCCGCAAGTGAGCATAATTTACCTTTCCTTTAAGTCTAAAAGTACAAACTCTTTGAAAAACAGTAGCAACTTACTACGATAGAAGTAAAATAAAAATGAGATTAAGAGATTTAGTGTGGAAAACAAAGAGAAAAAGAATCTTAATTTGAAAAACAACAATATTTATAATTTATATTGCAGTCTCTCGCTCTACGTATCTTTCTTCTCTTTCGTGTAACGAAAAGTAGCTAAACGTTTCGCGTCCTTGATTTCGTTCTTAATGGAATTAACTAATTTCGAATTGAATAATATCATCAAATAAAGATATTGGCATATTACAGACTCTTGCACTATGTTTAATGACAATACACAAGGGAAAAAAACAAACAATTCTTTCCCAGATCTAATCCAGATATACAAATGGCTGACAGTGTACACCTTGAAGTCTACATATGAGAAGGTGAACAAGCTGAAGAGGGATGGCAAAGACAACTTCCAGGCCAAGAACGAGTCGCAGTCGTACAACGCGGTCACGCTCTCTGTTGTCTATGGAGAGGTAATTATTGACTAATTTTATTTTACCTTTCTATTTTCATACGATTATAACGCAAATAAGGATTAGCTATTCATCCCTCGTCAAATCCTCTTCCTCTTTCCATCCCATCTAAGAGGACTAGAATTAGGCGTTCAGGTACCTCACTCATCAGACGACACGGTTAATACTTCTACTTTACGTCTTTTGTGAGGTCGTGGTATTTCACCAGTCGAGCCGACCCATTCGTGCAACAGATGTTGTTCGGCCTGTACCACTATTATTGTCGAATTATCACTTTCATTCTTTACTAAAGATTTCCAAAACCTTCAAGAGAAGAATGATACTAAAGTTGTGCATAACATCCGTTGATCTAATAACCAAGAATAATTCTATCCACTATGAAATAAGATTATTGAAGCTATTATACTCGGAACTAAAATTGCTAATTATTTATAAAATTTTATTATTTATTTGTTTATATACTATGACTTTGTATAGAACTACATCCTGAATCATTTCTACAACACCGCGAAAGAGTTTCACGACGCTGAATGCAGGAGGGTTTTACTCCAAATGGTCGCGCTGTACGGGGCGTTCCTGATTGAGAAACATTTGGCAAGCTTGTACATTGTGAGTATATTTCTATTGTCCGGTCCCTAGTCACTAGTCCCCTCTGGTTACTGGTCGTTTTTCTAGTTTGTTGTCCATCTCGCATTTCTTGGAACGTCCAAGCAGAGAAAGAGTAACAGAGTACTGCGTTTCCATCTGTCATTTCCTAAAAATCTCATTCAACATACAATTTGTGATCACAAAACTATCACAGTTACCTTGTGACACAAACCAGAATAAAAATTGTATTGAGGTGATGGTTGCACTAAACGTGCATCGTTAATCCTTAGGGTGGTTACCTGCGCGGTGAGCAGGGCGTGCTAGTGCGCGAGGCGGTGGTGCGACTGTGCGCGCAGCTCGCGCCCAGCGCGCCCGCGCTCGCCGACACTCTGGCCCCGCCCGACTGGTGTCTTAACTCCGTACTAGGCAACGCAGATGGAGAGGTAATGTGGCTTTTTAGATTACCATAAATATATTGGCAACATTGAGACTACCCGTTAGGGATTTGATTTGATATCACTCGAGTAATATTACCCAGCGAGTTCTGTTACATTACCTAATACGCGACTATAGCGTACATCATTCACGTATTAGCTTTTTGTGGAGTAATATTACTTTATGAGTGATGTAATAAACAGCGCATTACTTTTTGAAGCACTGCTTTGCGCATCTGTACTCGTAACCGACGCATATTCATGCGTAGATGTAGAAATATGAAAAGAGTAACACGTGCCAGGTCGTAATTTAATGTTTACCGCATATCACTGTCTACCCTTTTAAAAACTTCTCTTTAATATTAACTTGATGATATCTCTTTACATGATAACTTCCTATCTCCTAGTAAGTTATATTTTTGTTATTGTAAATACAGGTGTACAAACATCTGCAGAACAACGTGTTTACGTATCCGGGGGCGATGGCGCGGCCCGAGTGGTGGCGGGACGTCGTGCACTGGCAGGCGTACGCGCCCTCCAAACTTTAACGTACTACACTAACCGTGACAGTGTCGAAAACATTCACACAAACATATTGTCATCTCAGTTTTTACAGAGAGAAAGAGTGGGATAACAACATGTTTTATGTGAATGTTTTCGGCAGTGGGAACACAGTGTGAAGACGAGATGTATTTACGTTGCACGTAAAACGTACGCACGTACATACAATGTAATAATAAGTGAATGATAGTATTTGTCCTCTTTAACTTAGCCCATTTATCTTACTGTCGTAAAACTTTGTGTACATTTTAAGATTTTTTTTTAACTATTTATACAATTTATTACAAGAAAAAAAATATAAAATTATTCGCAGATTAATTCTAAACACAGTTTCTATAAGTGTTTTTATTATTTTATTTTAAGATAAAGTGATATCAATTTATTTTATAATGACATTTTATTTTAAGAGCTTCATATAATGTGATGGGAAATATATTTTTTGTATATAGAGAAGTTTAGATGAATTTATGTATATTTTATATAAAAAAAAATGTTTTGTTATACATTTGTGTTTTATTGGTACTCCTAATCTGTAAGTCGGGGAGTAGACACTAAAGGGGTGTGTACTGGTAGTCCTTGGTCGAGCAAATCGATATTATTCACAGGATTACATCTACGAGTAGCAACGAAACTTAAACCACTATGAAGTTACACTTTCACAAGTACTTTGTACAACGAGCCGTAAAACAGGTAACCCTCGATCCAATCCGTACGAACTAACTGCCCAGACTCTGTGATGACTTGTCACTGTTTGCCTCGAAGAGGCATTTACAGCTACACTTGTAAGCGGTAGAGAAACTTTGTTTTGTGGTTAATTTGTAAGAGAATGAGATGGTTACACTATGGAAATGGTACACAGAAGAGCGAGCGAAAGAACGAAAAAGATAAGGCACTTTAAATTAACGTTTTAGTAAATATACAAATAGTCCGATTCAATATAAGAACAATAGTAACACCTTTTCGTTTGAATCCAATTCATACCGTCCTAAAAGAAGTTTCACTTCAAAAATGGACAACTGAACTAAATGTGTAAAGCTTGAAGGCATATAGCCTTTTTAAATTCAAAGTTACCTACTTATCAAATTACAAGCTACCCTTTTAACCTAATCTTCGATGTTTTGATTTAAGGGGTTGACCTTTCGAACGATTACCATACTATATACAAGATACTCTTTTTATTGTTGAATTATTTAGGAAGTTGAAAGCGATTCGTGTTTCTATAATGGAGTTTGCATATGTGATGCGTTATGTCAATCACTCTGTCAGACTGTTCGTTCAAAAGTCAAAGTGGAAGGACATGCGAGCGCGCTGTACACAAACGAAGTTTGGGATCTGTCCTAGCATGATGCTAGGCAAGATAATACTTTGTGTTGTTTTAATGTCGTAAGTACAATCAAGCATTACTTTAATTCATGCCAAGAGCTTCAGTAGTTGCCCTGATAACATTTAATCTTTAACTTAAAATTTATACATATAATAAAAATGTAACTGATCGCTGTCTGTACATGGAAGATATTTGAGAAAAACTATTATCCCTAATAATAGTTCATAAACTAGTCTTTATAAACGCAATAAAACCCAAAACAGTGATTATTAGAATTTTTGTTTGTCTGTGCGTTTGTTACCGCTAATCTCAGAAACGGCTTTACCGATTTGGGTACAGTTTTCACTAATGTATTGTGATAACCTTCACTTAACATTTAGTGTTTGTTTTATCTCAATCGGTTTTTAAATAAAAAGTTATATCAATTTAGAGAACCATGTCAAACATTTGTCCTATAAAACTGCTACAAAATAGAGTACTATTATATAGATTACTATTAAGTAGGTAATATCATTTCGTTTGAGTAATATTGCAGGGCGGGTGAAACCGCGGGGCAAAGCTAGTTTATAATATGGGAGTTTTTAAGATAGTCGTTAAGATAGACAAAGTTAACACGTTTAACCTCTCTTTCAAGCTTACAACTTTGCTCTGAAAAAATATTTGAGTACTACTAGAGATCCGCCCCAGCTTCACCCGGGTAGCACTAATTATCTTGATCCGATAGCTACCCATCTGAAAAATTTCACTAAAATCGGTCCAGACGTTTCGAAATTTATAACATACACACAAATCTCCTTTTATATATATTTTTGCGTGATAATTCACGCACTCATAACAGATTTTACGTTTTAAATACCTCGCTGATACCTACCTCTTTTGGATTTAATCTCTGAGACAGACAGAAGTTACTCTGTGTACCCAGTTTCGGTTAAGACATTTTTGTTTGTCTATTTCTATTTTAAAAATTCGTAGAGCTAATGCTGACCTGGACAATATACTAAGAGATGTGAAGCACAAAGAGTTGGAGTACGTCATCGTGGACCTGGTCAACGTCATCGCGTGGCGCGGCGACCTCGCCTGCGTCACGGTCGTCTGCGATTCAGTCTACTTGAACTTATTTGAAGGAGCTTTGTTTGCGAAAATATACAACGTACCTATAGTTTTTGTAAGTACTTACACAAAAAAAACTGACAGTCATTAAAAATGCGCAACAATAGTTCAAAAATAAACCCTTGCGCCTGAAGAATAAAATTCAAAATATCTTGTATTCAAGAAAAATAAATGAAAAAAGTGCGTCGAAACTGTTCCAAATTCAAATAATTTGTGACGCATGTTGTTCACGCAATCCTATAAAATTTTGTGTAACGTGGCCAAGTAACATAGCTACTCTCTAACGTGACCGCGTCAAACGAAGTTTTCCCTTCAAAAATTCGCTTAACGTTTTATTGAAAACTTCATGATTAATTTGATGATTAAGTTGTTACTTCAGAGTTAAAGCATAGAGTTCAATTTCGACCACAAAGACAGTGTCTCTCGACTTCATAGACAGTATCTATATCTATATCGAACTAGAACAAAAGTTTGTGTCTATTACCGTGAGTTTCCACTGGCGTACAATCATGTTTCGGAACTAGCTTTCTCTCTATCTTTCTCTTTGAAAAAACTGAGATGACAATATGTTTCATGTGACTGTTTTCGGCAGTGTAAACCCGCGGTCAGACACATTTTTTAATTTGCGTGCACCATGACATAATCTAATGAAATGTAAAGCTCCCGCTGAAACGCGTCAACGCCTACGTGCGCTTTTCAAACAGAAAGATGAATCTACACTTCCAGTTGTAAAAACATTTATAATAGTAATTGATAAAATTTTACTCTAGATCGTCGTAGCAGAAGACGAGGATCTTCTATCTCCAAACTTCTACACACTAGAGGCGTTAAGGCAGGCGAGGAAGGACGGGTGCGGCGCCTATATCATCATCCTCGCGAACGGACTGCAAGCTGCACGACTGTTGACTTTCGGTGATCGGTATACATAACTCTTTTTCATAATATCGCTCTCGCACAGCATTAATGTCAACAACAAAACAAACTTTACTCATAATTTATGAAGAAGTGGTAGGAGGTTACATTATTTGATTCTTTACCTCTCACATAATCAATTTTAACATTGTATAGCAAGAACTTTCATAATAATTGTGTTTATTCACAGATACCGTCTCTTGGAGACAAGAGCGAAATACATAATGCTACATGACATCAGGTTGTTCAAAAACACATTACATTATCTATGGAAACGGTTCGTGAACGTCGTATTCCTGCGGCACCACAAAAATACGACACTGAGTAAGGCATGGTTCGACCTGTCCACTGTTCCCTTTCCCAGTACCATCAGAGAGGTTTTGATAACACGAAGAATCGAGATATGGAGGAATGGCAAATTTCATTACAATAAAGACTTGTTTGCGGTTAAATCAAAGGACCTTAATGGAGAAACTTTGAACGTTGCTTACTTGGAGCACGTACCATCTGTTCTAAGTATAAAATCAAATGGTACGAAGAAAATTGGTGGAGTTGAAATTGAGGTGGGAGTAACAAAGGTTTATTTAACACAAGTTGACTCATTACACATACATATTTTTTATAGAAGGTGGCAAACGAGCAAGGCTGCCTTTCGTTAATAGAAAGAAGAGGAGATAAACAGAAAAAATGATGTTTTCATTTCCTATCCATCCCCTCCCCTGTGAAACTCTCTTCCCCTTCCCATCCTTTTCATATTGGAAAATAATAGGAAGGAGAAAAGACTAGGAGTTGCCTCCAGCACTTCACTCATGAGACGTAACACAGAAATACTCCTACTTCACTCCTGTCTTCACCTGTCGTGGTATTTCACCGGTAAAGTCGGCCAATGGGCCGACTTTACCGGTGACTTGGTTCACTAATGAGTGAAACAGATTGTCTAGTTGCGAGCTCTACCACTGTTAAAATTCTTCATTAAAAAAATATTTCTACTGGTTTTTAATTTGAATACAAAAATCTCAAATGTTTACTTGCAAATAAAGGACGTCGACATACAAGAATCATCACGAACGAGCCTAAAGACATAGTCTAAAGACCAGTCTAAAGACATACAATGTGGAACTCTCCTCCCCGTGTTCCGCACTTGCACAATGGTGCAAGAAGTTTTATTGTGATATAATATAAGTCAAACAAAGTAAAGGATATCCTTCTCAATCACTTCCTAAGCTTTGCTTTTAAAAGATAGATTCCATTTAAAATACCGTGTGGAGGCTACTCGAAAATTCTTTAAAGTATATCATTGTGATATTTTTATTTATATATATGATTATATATTTATATATATGATTATATTTATATATATATATGATTGTGGAAGCTTTATCTATGTGTTGTATTACTTTCAGATACTTAACACTATAGCATCGAAAATGAATTTTAAACCTAAACTGTATCAACCCGTTGACGCTGAACTGAGTAAGTGGGGTCAGAAGCTTCCAAACGGGTCATATTCCGGTCTCCTCGGCGAAATGGTGACCGGTGAAGCCGACATCGCCGTTGGTAACCTGCAGTACACAACGCTGTATCACGAACTGACCGACCTGAGTATACCTTATACATCGCAGTGCTGGACTTTCTTGACACCCGAAGCTTTGACGGATAACTCTTGGAAAACGTTGATACTGCCATTCAAGTAAGATTTGAAAAGATCCCTCATCTTTTACCTATCTCAGATTATACAAAAATTTAAAAAAGTCACTTGCACATAAAAATCAATTAAGTAACTCATTGCTATACACCAGGTAAGGTATACTGTCACGTCAAGAATTTTATTAAATACATAATATCTCGAATGACATACATTTGCCTCAGTATTTAAATAAAAAAAACCGGCCAAGTGCGAGTCGCACGAAGGGTTCCTTACCATTATCTATAAAATATCACGTTTGTTGTATTGGAGTCCCCTTAAATATTTTATATTAGTATTTGTTGTTAGAGCGGCAACAGAAATATATCTGTAAACATTCATATGCAGCCTGGTGACAGACGGACAGACAGCGGAGTCTTAGTAATAGGGTCCCGTTTTACCCTTTGGGTAAAGAACCCTAAAATCAAAGAGGCTTTTTTCATTACTTTTATAAAATCAAATTACGTTTTTTATTTTTCAGATTGTACATGTGGATCGCTGTGCTATTAGTTCTGCTAGTAACAGGTTCCATATTTTACGGCTTGGCAAAATATTACATACATTTGATGGATTACAGAGGAGAAACTGCAAAGAATAGATCTGTGGAGAAAATTAGCCAAAACCCTACGTCAGGTCATTTTTAAGCATATACATTATAACAAAACACATTAGGATCAACTAATATGGACATTTTTATAGCAGAAGGTGGCAAACTAGCAAGCGGTTCACCTGATATTAAGTAACAGCTACCCTAAAACATCTGCAACAAGATAATGAGTTGCAGATGCCTACGTTTAATGAACAGAGGAAGGGAAAAACAGAAAAAAGGATATATATACTTTTCCTATCCATCCCTTCTCCTTGTCATCCTTTCCATATTAGAAAAGGATAGGAAAGGGAAGAGAATTAAAATTATTTACCTACGTATGAAAAAGTTAACAGAACATAATAATAATTTTTATGTTGTTAAATTGTCCCACTTATTGCAAAAAAGAACCGTTGCACTTCGCAAATGAACGCATAACCTTTCGCTTTGAACTCAACTGACCGCAAAATAGTATTATGTTAATTATGTATGTAAATGTCTTGCGTGGAACTCAGCGGGAAAAATAAAATCAACATTTATTTTTCAGAAACGCGACCTGGCGGCTTATATTTGTTTGGAGAAATAACGAACAGCATTCTCTACACGTATGGAATGTTGTTAGTCGTGTCTCTGCCGAAGCTACCGTCAGGTTGGTCTATTCGCTTGCTCACTGGATGGTACTGGTTCTATTGCATACTCTTGGTAGTTTCCTATAAAGCGAGCATGACAGCAATCTTGGCCAATCCGACACCTAGAGTGACCATAGACACGTTAAAGGAGTTGGTGGACAGCAAAATAACAT
>JWHW01011060.1:144135-156558 GCA_000931545.1 Papilio glaucus
AACCCTCAGCTGATATTTACTTAAGAAGAATTGTCGAAGTAGGCCTATTTGAGAAATGGTCGAACGATGCCATGTATCGTATAAAGACGTTGGATATAAACGAAGAAGAAATAAAGGCATTGATGAATCTGAAGAAACTCCATGGAGCTTTCATAGCGTTGGCTATTGGATATTTTATAAGTTTGTTGATTCTCATAAGTGAGCTCATGTATTGGCACTTCATTGTAAAGAAGGATCCACTTTTCGACAAGTATGCCATAGATTTGTACTATATAAACAAAAATAAAAGGCATTAAAAAATTTAAATAAAGAATTTATTTAAGCTATCATTGTTTTTGGTGCGGGAGTCCAAGCGGGGATTTCTGTACCTACATACTCGAGCGCGTCAGTTTTCATATCGGGGGTACCTTGGACCGCGTAAGTACCACAAATCAGTCATCCATGTAGATCCGCGCGCTTAGCTCTTAAACTCGAGCACTTGGTCTTTGAGCTCACCATGGTGCAATAACTCCCTACATCACGCAATACTACCAATGATCAAGTCATATTATTTATGTCTTTAACTATGGTGGTTGCTGAAAGGTTTTAGGGTAGCCAGTTGTGAAAATAGTTCCAGCTACTTTCTTCCAATTCAAGCAGTTTTACTCTCTAAAATGTTTATTATCCCACAGATGGTTTGTTGATGAGTAAGTCTCTCACTTTCGCCTACCAGTACAAGAGTGCTAAGCAAAATCTCTCATGCTCATTGACAACTCTAAACTGGTCACTATTAACAAAGTAGTCTTACTTTGTACTTACATGAACTAAGTAGTATCTAGATAATAAGTTTGTCATCCGCAGACTTTCTACATGTGGAGAATGATGTATACAAAATTAAAGAGAAAATTAAAAATACATATAAAAATGTGCTATAAACTAAAAGTATTTAATGAATAAAAATCATAATGCATACGTCACATCAAAGAATTAACGAGCAGTCAAATATGAATTAACTAGCAAAATTCTTTAAACAATATTTTATGATTATTTGATCTTCTAAAGGACCAATAAAATTTGTTATAATTAAAATAAACATCGTGCATAATTATTTCTTATATTTATGTGAATACTAGACACAGAAATTAAACTTATTTTATTGTTTTAATCATGCTCATTTTTAATATTTATGTTATTGAAATTAAACTAATTTTACTATTAAATTTAAAATTAAAATTTTCTATTAAAAAAACACAAAAATTGTTTAATTTTAAAGTGCAGTATAGTATTCACATAAATATAATAAATAATTTATGTTATGTTTAAAATTAAACATGACAAAAATCCATAAAATTAATCACTAAAATTATTCAGTAAGTACACAACATATAACTGGTTTACATTTTTTAATGGTAAATGGAGAAACATATACTAGCAGGTTACCAGACACAATTTATTATATATATCAGACAAGACATACTGCCATCCAACATATCTATATATATCACCAGAGTTACTGATGCATTGCATTTGTAAAAAAGGAGAGATTGCCATCCCACATGGGGTTAGGGTGAGTACCTACTGCCCATCTCTAGTTGACCTATTCCTACAACAGCTGTTGCTACTATAGGATATACCTGTATATATGTGTAATGATTCTTTAATATGATCCTAGCCTAATAATTAAGTGTCTGCTTACACTTTTTAATTAATAAATGCCCTATAAATCCCAATTATTTAAAGTCAAAATATATTTAAAAGTAGTATAATAATATTTATAGGTCTCGACAAGTACCCCACTCATTTATACCTTGTATATTTTCAAACTTACACTCTTCAAATCATTATTTCCTGTAGGCACCTAGGCACATCTTTTATCAACTCTAAATGGCATCATCATTCAGGCATCATATCTTTAAACACTTTCTATGTTTATTTAGGAATTCCTCACACTCGAACATCAATTTAATCATCTCTAGAATTGATATCAGTCCAAGATAAAAAAAATGTTATTTAAATTTAAAGTTATAGAAACATTTAATTTTTTTATGTCTAAATTATTGTTTACTCAGTACAATTCTTCATCACAAACCATTTTAGATATGTGATACTATAATATTAATAAGAGGCAGTATATATCTATGATTTACTAATACAGAAAGTCAAGAGATAATTTAAAAATAATGTCTAAAAATTACTTTAAAACAACAGATAACACAAAGTAATATTTGACTTACACTTTAGTGAGCAAAGAAATATTAGTTAAAATTATTTTTGCTCCATTTTACTAAATACTGGTTTAGCACCTTCTGGAGCATTTTCTAATATCCAAGGATGCTTTAAAACCTGACTCAATGGCAGTCTTTGATCTGGGTTTATTACTAAAAGCTTACCCACTAAGTCTTTAGCTTTTTCAGAAACAAAATCAGGATATTTAATGATAACGTATCTAATTTTTTTATAAGTCTGGTGTGAATCTTTAGCATCAAAAGGTGGCAATCCAACGAGCAACTCATAACATAAGACCCCAAGACTCCAAATATCCACAGAATAGCTGTGGGGTTTTCCTTCAATCATTTCAGGTGATAAGTAATCTAGAGTACCACAAAGAGTCATCCGTCTTGAAGAAGGTGAATGTACTGACCAACCAAAATCAGCAATTTTAAGTTCGTAGTTAGACCCGACGAGTAAGTTCTCAGGTTTTATGTCGCGGTGAATAACTTTCTTTGAATGACAATACATTAAAGCCCTGGTCAAATCCCTCACACAGATGGCAGCTGTCCTCTCATCGAATCGCTCCTGATCCTTTAACAATTTATATAGTGCACCGTACTTTGCGTATTCCAAAATGAAATAAACTCTCTTTTCATCGTGGAAATAGCCGTACATTCGCAATATGTTTGGATGACGTAGACGGCATTGAATTTCGACTTCACGACGCACTTGATGCTCAATTTCGGAATCCATGATTTGACTTTTAAACAGCACTTTTAAGGCAACGACATAATGAGATTCTTTTTCGCGAGCTAAGTACACATTACCGAATTTTCCTTTACCTAGAGGTTTTCCCAAGTCAAAATCGGATAATGTCCATACCTTTTTCTTAACGTCTCTGTTAAGTTCAGGTTTCGGAATTTCATTTGCCTTGTTCTTATCAATTTGTGGACGTCGAGAGGAGGAAGGTAAATTAGGTACTTTAAAATTCTCTGAAGCGTTTTTTTGCGAGTTTGACGAACAGGTGAAACATCGTCCAGTGTTGGGTGGACGATTTTCTTTACACTCACACTTTTGAATGTTCATTGTTCAGTTTTCAGAACTTAATATGTCTCTTATTGAAGATTCACTTATAAGTAACTTTATAGTCCAAACTACATTCATGAAACAACAACACAAGTTTCGAAATGACAAGTATCGTTTCGTAAATTTCATATAACGTATTTTAGGCCTTTATTGTCAAATATTGAAAAGCACGTTTACCAACTGTTGGAACTTAAAAACTACTTACAACAACATTGCTTGGATACTGGCAAGCTTAAAAGTTTAATTTTTTTGCCAATTTAAAATATTTATAGTTGCAGGTATATAGCGTAGTAACATTTTATATGAAAGTAATTTTGTACTCGTTCTTATGAGGATGATGGGATCATAATAAAAATATGAATAATAAATATGACAATGAAAGGAAGTAGCGCATTGAGCAAGGAACTATTTAGCTATCTAGTAAAATAACCAGGACTGGACTTTTTGCAACTATTGCAACAAGTTCATGACAAAATTCACTGCGTATAAATATTTTTTAATTTTGGATTTTTCAAAATTATATATACGATTTTTTAGATTATTGCGATTACTTTATTTTAGCCGTGCATCCGGTTTGTTTTACGGGGCATAAGGTTGAATTTCCAATCTCCAACATTCTGGTTGCGTTAAGTTCTCTTTTTTGAGACACTCCAACTCCGTCTCTCTTGCTTGACATGGTATAAATCAAATAAATTCTGCTGCCTAATCAAGAAGGTTACAAATATTACAAAAGCTTAAAGTGTAATTGTATCGATGCTAATTACTTAAGGCACATGTCCAGCACTTGATTGACTGATATAGGTGATGAAGGGCTGATGATGATGATGATGATGATTAATACTATATGTTTGTCAACACTAACAAACTGACAATTGGCAGATTGTCAGCTGTTATCGTTGTCGTTTTCTTTTCGAGTGTGATAAGCTGTGATAAGTTATCTGTCAAGTCAAATAACCATACATAACCTTACATTCGTTTTTCTCTAATCTTGCAATACTATTGTATAAAAATCTTTAGTAAATTCACTATTGATTTGCGTTTCTAACAGGTACTATTAAATTGTTGTATTATCTAATCGTAAGTTAACAAATATTTTGTAAAAAAAAGTATATCCGTGAAAAGTTGTCTTATTTGGTGTATATTTACACAAAATATATAATGCGAAAATAATGCATAGAAAGATTCCATATCAGTCAATTACATGTTAAGCGAAGATATTTAAACGAGGTTAGCAGTATGCAACAGAGATGTACTTAAAAAAATGTATGATCCTAAATTGGATACCTGTACTATATGATAATATTTGTATAGAAAATACATTTACAAGATAAATTCCAACTATACTATATGTTAGATAAAAACAGTGATTACATTATTTGTTGTACTATGCTTCAGATTATTTGGTCATATCAAAATGTCAAATGATGCAGAGCAGCAAGCGGAGGAGATTGAAGTCCTGACATCTATATATGAAGGGGATGAAAATTTTAAACAAGTAGACTCCACAACTTATCAATACAAGGTATTTATTTTGTTTTAATTTTTATTGATTTTTTAAAAAGTGTTAGTTGTAAATTTCAAAAACAATAATTAAAAATAGTCTGCTTCTTTGATTTATCTTTAATAAATTGTTATATTTAGTTGCTTAATATTTTTGTTTCTAAATAGTTCATCATAATTCACATTTCACACCCCCAACCATGAAGGATAGGCGGTTATTATAAGTTTATATGTGGCACAGGCCTCTTTTTTGAATGTGAGGAAATGCTTGTTTGAATGTTGCTTGGAAATGTGGGGGGAGCAGTTCATGTAGGATTAACTTTACTTTAACATTGCACTAACTTAAATGTCACAATGTTGGTAACACAATGGGAACACTCTCGCCAAGGCACCTTCATCCCTGGTCATCATCATGTCCTGGCACACCTTTCTTTCTTGTGTTTATTTTTATGTTTTTAGTATATTGAAGGAGACAAATCATTTGTATTGGAAATTAAATGGGGACCTACATATCCAACAGAAAAACCCAAATGCAACTTGGAAATCTTTTATAATCAACATCTGTAAGTATTTTTTTAAATATCTAACTTTTTCTTACTAGGAATTAATAGATTAGAACTGCCGAAGCTAATGTATGGTACCTTAAGTTTAGGACCTTAGAGAATTGCATAATTTGGATGTAGAATATTGGAGAAGAATGTGTTAAGAGTTTAAGCAATTTGAGAGAATGGGGACAATTTGGACTAAAAATATAAAGAAAACAACATTTTTATAATTAAAATCTCCCCAATATGGTTCGCTTCCTTTATTATTCCTCTTCTGATGTCTTTCAGTTGACTGACAGTTAGTTCCTAATATTATTTAACTTTTGTGATACATTTTTAATGAATTTATAATATAATGGCTTTACTCATTGACTCATTACAAGGTGGGTTGCGATGCGAACTAATCCCAGTCCCACTAACCCCCGACAGGCTCGAAACATCGCTATACACCAGGCTACACATGAGTTAAGCTGTTATCGGTTAATAAGTTTGTTAGTTCTTAAAGTTTAATTTTACCCTAAGCAAGCTGACTGAACAGGTCTTCTATTCCTGTTCAGTTTATATTATGTAGCCCTTCTTCTTTTTTGCCCGACTGAGAGGAGCATAATGATTTTTTTGGGTATGGTATCTATTCTATTGTGACCTCTAGTTTAAATGACCACTTTTGAAGAGTGAGGTGTTATTGTCATGTTCTTCCTTGGAGTGTCATAGTTAATATAAAAAGAATGACGATGAAGAAGAAGAAAGAAGAATCATACAATATGTGGAAATAGTGTCATAGACACTCAGGAGAAGAATATAAATACAGTAATTCGGGAAGGGTGCAGTCATTTGTGTTAATAGATTTTTTAAATTAAATATTGCTTGTTTTTTGTTGGTTAAAATAAGTTTAGCGGACTTTCTGTAGAACAATAACAATCCTTTATAGATTACCTTCCGTGAAAGAAAAAATTTTGACAATTGTGGATGCTGAAGCAGAACAGTGGGTGGGATGTGCGATGACATACACATTGTTTGAGTGCTTGAAGGAGAAGGTTTCTGAGATACTGTCGGAGCAGACCGATGAGGCTGTGGTGGCGAGGGTTGAGAAGATAGCCATAGAGGATCAGGTACATATTGTTGAACATTGTAGTTTGTTACTTAGTAGAAGGCGGCTGTCCAAAGTCCATGGCTGTACATGGTAGTTGAAGGTATAGATTTTTTTCTTTAAATATGTTGGATAATGTGAGCTCTAACATATCTGATGATATACTAACTTTTTTACCATTATATTTCCTTTTAGTCATAATTTACCAATAATGAGTGTTAAGGATAAAAAAAATTTGTTCTTCAAACTCTGAAGTAAACTTGACAATAAGATCTCTCATTAAATATGAGCTCTTAAAAATGATATCTGTAAGCTGTTAAATCTTTTGATTGATGGAGTCTAGACTAAGAGCTTTATTTACACTAAAAGAGGAATTTCAATTTCTAAAACTGATCATTTAAACTCATATGTCATCATTTTATTTCTAACATTTCAGACTGAATCAAAGAAACCAGAGAAGAAGGAACAGCTGACTAAAGCGCAGAAGCGTCGAGCTTGGGACCGAGCCGAGATAGGTCGGGCGGGTGAAAAGCCTCGCGGCTGGGACTGGGTCGATATCGTCAAACATCTTTCGCACGTACCCCACCAAACAACATCATGACCCTTGCTCATCTAGAACGAACCTTCTTAGTATTAAAATGCAAAATTTTCTAGAAATTTACTGCAATCTCAACTGTCAAGGTGACTTAGGTGATTTATTTTTTATATAGGGTTGCCATTCTAAAAATTATGAACTGAGTAGTAACTTAGAATGTATTGCTTAAGATTTTATTTGATACTTCGCCTGCATTGCTTGATTTGCTAAAAAGTACTTCTCTTATATTGATGTATTATGAACGGATGGCAATATTTAAAAAAAAAATTCTATTCTGCCAACTTATGGTCACGAGAATAGGATTTTATTAACATAAAAACATGCATACATTTTTCTGTTTCTACAACAATTATACGAGTTGTCTTAGTTAAAATTTGTTAAAGTTTTTAGCAATTTTTAATGAATACATTTTTTTTCAGTTCATAGAAATATTATTCTGATTTTGATGTGCGTATAATCTTATGGTCAAGGTCTGATTGAAGACTAAAGAGTCTCCAGCAATAAATTAATATCTAATCAAACATTGCCAGATTTTAAATTTTTGTAGCTTATATGCACTTTTTTAAAGTTACCTATTTTTACAAATAATTAATGACTAAAAGGTGTATGTTTTAAATATATTTGTCAAACGTTTAATTATTAATGAAATAACTAAATTGATTTATATCGTAGCAACATTTTACTGACAACACCAGAATATAATTATAATGTAATTGCATTTTCTTGTGTTCATAATAATACCGATCTCATTAAGATTGTTCTCTTTCTCCTTTAAGCTACGTAAATTGAAAATAGTGTTAACTGAAAGACATTGTCAAGACAAAGGTATGGAAAGATAAAGGATAGGTATGCTTTAATAGTCTGCAATAAAGAATGTATGGGGAAAGAAATTTAGAATTAACTGAATTGATCACAAAAGTATATAAAACGAACTTTTATCCTAAATACTACATATGTATATATGGTAGTTTACGTTGTGGTGAAATTTATTATATTATGTACTGTTTTTTTCTTTTGCTAAAGAATGTCTTGACTTGTTCGTCTTCGTGCCAATGTTTTTTTGTAACACATTCGATCAGATGTCGTATAAGTATATGTTTCAACAATATATAAGTATTTATAATAATTGTTTATATAATGAATGACAAATTATGTTATTTATATAATTGGCATAGAGTTATATTTGCTAATATAAATAGTTGTTTTATTTTCTCATTGAACCCTGATATTTGTGTTTGTAAGAACATTGTGTCGTTGACTACAATCTCATCTGGCGTGATGGCGTTGTCAATGGTGACGCACATTAACGGGAATCTATTCACGTTTCTTTTGAAGTTAATAGACACACTAGCGTATGTAATATTGCGATCATTTTCCTTGGTATGCTTTGGAAAGGAGGAATGGAGAGAAAGTGACACGACAATTTTTTTTATGGTAGAAGGTGGCAATCGAGCAAGCGGCAATCACCTAATGTTAAGTGACCATAGACAAGAAAATGAGTTGCAGACGCCTACCTTTAATCTACAGAGGAGGTGATAGACAGGAAAAAGAATGTTTCATTTTGGGAAGCGGATAATATGAAGAGGGTTAATATTATCCGCTTCCCCTTCCTATCATATCATATTCCTATCCTTATTATGAAAGAATAAGAATGGACGAAAACTAGGACTTGCCTCCGACACCTCACGCACGAAACGCAAAAGATGTTCTGCTTCACGACTGTATTCTGTGAGGTAGAAATAACACGAGTATTTCACACTGAGAAATGAGAGAGGTACACCAAATGGAAATCCGTAATCTCTGCCTACCCTCTGGGTTAGGTTCGTGACCGCATGTTTTTCTTCACAATCAAACCTTTTTATAGGTGCTTATATATTGCACACTATTTAAAAGCTCTTAAGATTTATGAAATGGAAAAAGTTTGCAATATTTCATATGAAAAAAACACATAAAGCACCAATATCATTGTCAAATTGACAATTTGCGCCATTGATAAATATGTCAATGGTAGTTTTTAATAATATATTAAACAAAATAATCTTTACATTTTACAATGATTTACACAAAACAAGAGTATTACACGCCGGCAGAAGTCGCGGTACACAACAGGGCTAATGACTGCTGGGTGTCGCTCAATGGGAAAGTGTTGGACATGACGTCATGGCTGGAGAGGCAATTCAGGTTCTGCAAGTGTCCCAAAGTCTGCTCCTGTCCAAATAAGAACTGGTATTGCGCTGACGACTGTGTGGAGTATTGTAATTGTTTCAAAAGGGGGTACGCGTATTGTGATTCCAAGAGAGTAAGTATGGAACTTTTTATCAGGTCTTTTTCTCTAAGAATAATTAATACACGACAATAGTGGAGAGACGGATTCAAACCCACGACTTCATGTTTCGAAGTCGTACCCTAAACTAGGTGGCCTTTGGTGTATCATTATGGAGGATTTCGAAAGTTTATAACATTATTCAAAGTTTTAACAGTAGTAGAGCAACAACGTCAGTTGTAAGAATGGCTTGATCATTTTTGGTACTTGTAGCTCGCTATGACAATCCTGGCGTACGCTGGCAAAGATGTCAGCCACTGGTTCAAGGGAGAAGACTGGATAACGTACGTCCATCCCATAGTCGGCTCCAAGATACCGTACATGCGACACGGGCAAGGTTTCGATCAGCCGGTGGTGCCGTCCACTCGCTGGCGACCCATCCGCCAGCCCTGGTGGCTGGACGAGAGCATCATACTCGGCAAACTGACCGCGAGGACCAGACCGATCAGAATCACTAACACACTCACAAGTAAGGCCATTCAATTGTGTTTTATATATGTGTCACAGTCACTCAGAGTTATCAGAATCCGTCTTTAATATTGACCAGTTCAGACTTAAACTTGACTTGTTCTTTCTTCGAAATAGAAAACGATGTATCCAGCCATTTCTGCATACAGAATATGTAATATATACTTGAAAGATTTGGCTTGGACGGTTTATAAACTGCCGAGAAATGACACGTCAAAATTAAAGGAATTTCGTTCGGTTCACAATTTGCTGAGTAATTTATGATATGCCTAGAACGATTATAAATTGACGAAGTTCGCAATCGATTAGTGACGTGTACATATACTTCAATATTTATGCCTTTCTGTATATGATAGAACAATTTAAGAAATTAAATCAATAAAAAAATTGACAGGTTCAACTGTGACTTTGGAGGTGTGCTCTGAAGAGACAATTTACCAGATCATGATGCGGTACTTACCACATAACACGCACATGCACTCCTACACGTGGCGCCATCTAGGGAAGACGCTCAAATACAATCGTACCTTGGAACAAAATAAAGTGTACGATGAAAGAGAGCGCTTCAACGAGGTGGCGTTACCGGAGAATATCTACGTCCCGGACATACTCCTGTACTACAACGACGATCTGACAGAAGGTTTGGGCTAATTGAATTCTTTAATATGTTTAATTAGATAAACACCCACAATAGACATAGAGTAGCTAACATTGTCTACTTTTTGACATAAATGTCTCCAATACGAAAAGTAATGTGGTTGTCACCGTGCATTCAAAATCGAACACAGGATTGTTGAAAAATAATCATAAAATGCTGAACAGCTCTGAATAAAAAATGCAGTAACGCCAAGTTTATTTTTTCAGATTTCCCTCGAGACGGTTGTGTTTGTTTCAACAAGGAGTGTCTGTCGAAGCCTGAAATATGCCGAAATAAATAATGTTAATTCAAGCTGATAATAATACAAAATTATAGAACCCATATCATCCATCCATGTTTCCTTGTTAATTGAAATGTAACGATTTACTTTAGAATTTACCAGTAGACTATTTTTTTTATAAAACTTATGATACAGATAAAAATGCAATAAAGCCACAGATTAAGTATCGTACGAGACGTATACGCTTACAGATTATTAACAATAGGCTTGGTAAAAAGCGTTATTAATGTCTAACAAATACAATTAAGAAGATAAAAAGAGGAGCAATCGGGCGATGTGTCCGCGGCTGACCGATCGCGTGGCCGCTGCACTGCCACAAAAACTGGTGCGCCCGCGCAAAGAACTAGCGCCGACACACTCCATGACACTCGTTAGGGCTAATGCGGAAAATAAATGCATTAAATATACGTTGCAAGGTTATCCATGATTTTATTTACATTTTCAGATACTATTCTTGAAAGGAAGTTCATTTTATTTCTCATAGTTTTACCATTTATTTCATATATTAAATATTCTAAGTATTTTTTTTATTATAAAGGCTATTGAGAGATAAGCATCAATCCATACGAACAACAATGTCTCTGACAACATACGTCAGGGGAGCACGAAAAAAAAATCCATACGAACATTATAAATAAGGAGGGTTTTTGTTTGTCATTTAACTCTTTTTTTTATTTTTAACAGTCAGCATTAAAATTCATACTAATAGGTAGATAAATCTTGTATTATATCCTAATAATTGTTTTATGTATTTCTACAATAATTATTGATTACTTCAACTTGCCCACGGTGTCCTGTTTTATAGATGGTTCCACTAGTGGAATAAGTTCTATACCTGACTTCTAGTTATTTTTCTTACAATTACATTAAAGGGTTGAGTTTTTGTTTGGCGCGTGCTAGCAGTGATAGCAGGCAGGTCTTTTATGGAGTGTTAGCATTATACAAGTAAATGTAATTAGAAATGGTAATATCAATCCAATCATGGATTGCAAGTTCAACTAGAAGATAAAAGATGGATCAGTAACGGTCTATAAACTGGTTTACCTGGTTTCCACTGATACTGTAGCAACAAGAACAGCTAAAGGGGACCGCAAAAGTACCATGACCCTATGAACTTCCGCCGTGAAGTACACTGAGCCTTATTGGATACGAGGGTCAGGCCAAAAGAAATTAGATACTCTAAAGTACAGAGTTTATTCTTTATACAGTTATTCTCTATTTATGTTTTCGAAGTATTCACCTTGAACACTATCCGTTATTTTTCATTTATCATAAATTTGCACCAATCCGCACGACGGTCTTTCTGCATATCTTCGGGTTTGCCCGCACCTATCTTGAACAACGCCTATGGTGGGACAGCCGATCATGATTTGCAATGTTGCAAATTCAATACTTTTCACCCAGTTCACGCTCAAGCTTTACGTATGCTATCCTTCGATTCTCCCTTTTTTCACAGTTTGCACATTTTCTTGAGTGGCTGTAGTTGGCGGCCCCCTTTAAATTCAGCAGTCCAGCAAAACAATTACACGTGTTGCGGCCAGTTCCCTCCAAACCAAACAAAAAATAAAAGAAAAATTAAGATGTTACGAGTGTTCCATTTATAAATTTATAAGTAACTAGTGGACCGCCCCGGCTTCGCACGGCACGCCGAGTGAGTCGAGTCGAAAAAAAAAAAAAAAAAGGCGAGATAA
>JWHW01011060.1:158127-170552 GCA_000931545.1 Papilio glaucus
AAAACAATTACACGTGTTGCGGCCAGTTTCCTCCGAACCCAACCAAAAAATAAAAAAAATTAAGATGTTACGAGTGTTCCATTTTTAAATTTATAAGTAATTGACCTGAACAATGGTGTTTAACTTGCCAGTATCAATTAAATGACCATGGAGAATCTAATTTCTTTTAGCGTGAGACTCATAGGTGTGCAGGCGGTCATTCCGCCGTTCCCCGCATAGATGTTGGCAACGAATCCATGAGTCTTCCGCTTGCATCTAACAAAAGTCTCCCTCATATGTCTTTGGGTTAACGAACACCTACTGATATGTTAACAGTTTATCTCCCTTTATCAATTATAACGCTAACTATGCGGGGACTGAGAAGCGAAATACAGAAATTTTACTTCTTTCTGATTGATTACACATGGTAATTATGCTAAGAGTGTTTTACTACTCAAATGTTACTAAAGCAACTAAACGTCTCACAAAGTCCCACCATGAGGAGTGTAAAAGCGGCTTTTTATTACTTTAGGATAAAGCACATAAGACATACGATTGTATGAGTTTTTGTATCAACATTACAAGACTGTGGAAATGCTGCAACAAGTGAATGCCACCGGGCTCTACAAGTCGCAGGATTTGCGCTCCGCCGAGCGCGACGAGCCCTTATGGGACCCCAACCATGTTGCTTCCAAGATGCCTTTTTTTTTAAACATAAATGCATAGCAGCTATACCTCAAGTAAGACGCGTGCCAGAATAACTTTTTTGTATATAAATTTAAGGTTCAGTGGTTAAGCGACGTACACACTGATGAAATATTAATTTCCAAGCTAAAGCAAATAATAATCTGATTCTAATCTATTGGTAAATATACATAATGGGCTCATTCTTTATAACATTTTAAAATGGTAGAGCTCGCAACAACATCTGTTACATGAATGGGCCGGCTCGATTGGTCAAATACCACGACCTCACAGTGAAGTAGAAGTATTCTGCGTTTCGTCTGATGAGTGAGGTGCCGGAGACTCAATTTCCTAATAAAGATAGGATTGGAAAGGGAAGAGAATCGGACGGAGAGGGGATAAATGGGGAATATATTATTATACCTCTTTATCCCCTCCTCTGTCCATTAAAGGTAAGCAACGCATCTGCAACTCATTTGCTTGTTGCGGATGTCTATGGATAGCGCTCACTTAACATCAGGTGATCCCCTTACTCGTTTGCCACCTATTTCCATTCGAAAATAAAGTGGCTCAATCTTTTTAGATTAAAACTACGATTTTACGAGAGCTACTACGTTTATTAGGCTACTACATATAACACGGGCGTATTATTCAAGTATTAGTTATTCTTGTAGTAGATTGATCTTTAAGTCTGGTAAAGACGAACTCCTGTTATTTAGAGGGCTAATTGATAATTTAATTAAAAACAATACGTCCATACGATCCACGAATTATTATTAGTCAGACAGAAAGATATTCCATTTCAAAATTTCAATTTATTTAAATAAAGACACTAGCTTCAATTTTTGTGTTTATTTCTCTGCAGTGTGTTTACCCCACGCGAAATCACTATTTCTATAAACGTACCAGCATTTACTGTTCACTCGAGGCGACCACCACGCATGCGCGGATCGGATAATTCACATGTTACCCCAAATTATAGCATTCGCCCCATGCAGAGACCCAATAATAATGAACGAGTAAAATAAACCGTCGGCCATTTTCGTCCATAGACAAATGAGTGACGCGGCGCGCGCACGTGTGACGTTAAAAGCATAAAGTTGTTACCAAAAAATTTGGCGCGATATTTTTTTTGTTTGTTTTGAAATTTATGGTTGAGTTTTTTTGGACTTCATATTGTTATATCTAAAAACATCGCCGATTTCGTAATTTTGAGTTGCAAGTGAAGTTTGTGCCATGAAATTTATAACATTTTATTGTTAATTAGCTGTAAACAATACTCAGGTTAGTACACATTTGAAATTTGTTGTTTTAACACGTATTTAAATAGTAGTTTTTTTTTTTAGTTTTTTTTAAAGTTGGTAGTCTATTGTCTAGTACTACTATATTTTTTTTGTTAACCACCAGCCCTTGTTTATTAAAGTGAGTCATGGGGTGCGTCTTGATAATAAAGGCGGGGTTGTTTGCAGATTCGAAAGCGTTTCTAAAACAGATTAGAAATATTGATTTTATTCCCCTTCTCAGGGCATGGTTATTGACGTACCCTATTCTTCACAACGCTAACGGGGCAATTTCTTTGTATTGTTGCATTATTCCAATTTATTTTAATGGACGCGATGACATTTTAATCTTATATAGACAGAAAAGAGTAGAAATAGAGAGAGTTATTGTTGATTGGTTAGCAATGGTTAGAACGGGTTCGGTAAAAAATCTAATAACACTCCGGGGGACTAACACCTCACTCTTCGAAATCTGTCAGGCACAAACCTAGATTGAGGTGGTAAAGCGCAGAAAGTGCCTAGCCTAAACTACTGCAGCTTTATCCCGATCTACGCCATATAAAGATATACGATATATATAAAAAAAGCGTGCGATAACTTTTGTTTTTGCAAAAGAAACTCGTTTCAACACATACATCCTCTGTACTAGTAGACAATTCCCGGTGATTTGTTCACTATGTAACAAAGACAACTTCGCGCCATTGTAACTGCTCACTCGTAACAATATAAAAAGCTTATCGAATCTTTCCATTGTCTCTGCGTTGACCATAGATATCGCTTCCTGCCAGAGTGACCTTAAACTTACTACCGTGAACTTACATATGATTTAACAATTGGAATAGGTGGCCTTCTTGTTGTGTATTTGATGACTTTAGCCACGTGGGATTGTCTTAGTGAATCTGAATATTTATTTATTTTATTTTCAGCCATGTCAGAAACAATGTATCCTTACACAAATTACAAAACAGTTTTTTTTTTATTCTTCACTGCTTCTGTTTGTCCTTTGTCCAAATTTCTCTATTTCGGGCAATACTGGTACAAATTTTGCCAGACACTTTTACTACCTCATCATGCCATCTCTTTCGTTATTTTCCTTTCCATTTATTGTATAAAACATGAAAGTTTATCTGTGAATGTCCCTAATACAGATAAAAACGATCCCCGAGTATGAAATTTTGATCACAATAGCTATAAAAGGTCAGGTTGCAAAGGTGTATAAAATTTTACATCAACGTTAAAGTACTTCAGTTTTTCAAAGATCAATAGCCTCTGTTTCATTATGAAGCTCGTTGCCTGTGGACTGTGAAACCCTTGTATTTAGAATTACAGCATGGATCAGTCTCAGTGAAGGACGACGAAATACTGAAGTCAAAGTACTATAACTGAGATGCAATTTTATAAATTACATATTTGCTAGTTTACAAGTTTAGATCACGGTAGCTTTGAAAAATATCGGGTTTTTAAAAGCTACCGTGATCTAAACTTCGTACTCGGGATCGTTTATTTATTAGGGACTTTCAGGTTTTATAAAATGAAAAAGTTCAGTTCATCGCTGGCTTTTAGGATATTAGTAAAAGTCGAAACTACGACAAGCAAAGCAAGCTGAAGTAAAATAAAGTTTCTTAATTTTTAACTAGATGGAGTTATTCTTAATATATATTTTATGGCTCGACCATTGCCAATAGATGGCGATAGGTGATGACTACCTTTCGCGCTAAAATAAAACTTATTATTTCTTCTAAATAGGTATTTATGGGTTCAGTTATGATTATTTCCTTACAAAGACCTTACTTATTCCTTATTTAATTACTAAAGAGGTATGTTTTCAATATTATTATAACTTTAATATGTTTTTGGTATTGTTTCAGATTTTTCTGGCGATGGCTACATTACCGATCTATGTTTCATTGATCAGGTAACTTTTTATATTATAACTGTAAGATATTTTTATTGTTATTATTTTCTTAACACGATGGAAAATAGGCGATAGTCCTTAATTACGTAGTCTATCTACCGGCCATGCGTATCATTCTTCGACAGACCTTCTGTGGTAGCCACTTTTAGCATCAGCTGTTACGTGAATGAAAAGGAAACTTAATTAATAATATTTTCTGAATAATATCTATTATGCTTCATTTATGTAACCGGTATTCGTTATTTTTTATTTATTACAGACCTGTTTTCTGGACTTTTGTTTTAGATCGAGTTGAAATGAAATTAACTAGTCCCATTTGGGATATAAGATGAAAATGCACTCGAAGGTTCACTCATGCGAAAAGCAAAGCCATAAACTTAAACACAGAATTTGTTCCGTCTCCCCGATAACGAGGGTAGTTCGACAGATCGTAAAGCGGTGCGTTAATTCCGTTATAGCTGGTTATAGCACATCACGGTTATAACTTTATGAGTTTTTTAACGACCGTCGACTTTCGACAAGCTCATGTGCAAGGTAATTAGTATTCCGAATCCCGACGATCCCTCGGGACCCAGGAAACGATTCGTAAATACAAGGGACACGTGTCACGTGCTAGATAATTAGTTGAGTTTATGACATTTTTATATGTCGACGATATTTTGTTGTTCTCGAAATTCAAGATGGCGGTCGCTGACAGTTATGACAGTTTTAGTGCTTTGAATAGTTTTATGTAATGTTATGTCTATTGTAAATACATCACGGTAGTATTAGGGTTGCTATATGGTACAGGTTATTTACTTCCCTGTTATTTGAATAAGACTCAGATCTTTTACAATTGTACGAAATTAAAATCCGTTATCTTTGCGTTATTTTTTTTCATTGTGAATTAACTAGCTATTATATTAGAAAGTTTTAGTAAAAAATTATCCTACTCGAGAGTTTTAACACTCATCTTCCTGCCCTATGCCTTGCCCTGTCTCATGTGGGGTAAGCACAGTATGATTGCAGTCCATATTGTGTAGTTTTTGCGGCGACCTGCCTGACGCCATCCCTCGAGAATAATTGGTTGCACTTAAGTACTTTTATCAATGCAGTAACAAACTCTTTTGTACATATTACACGAACCGGTAAGGGTATGTATGAGAAAAGCAAAGACCTTATGTGTGTTTAAGTTTATTAAAATGATAACATTTTGTAACCGAGAAGCGTCTAAATGTACAATAATTTTGATTCCTCAACTGGTAGTCGAACAATAACTGTAAAGGTAATAACAATATAAATTATGTATTAGAGCTTGCGAGAGCTTTCGTGGCGTCCGCCGCCGCTTCCTGCCTCCCGGTAAGGAAGTAAATACCGAGACGTGCATTTCGTTAGGGCTGTCAACGCGATCAATCTTCATTATTTTGCTCGCATAATCAAGATGGCAGGAACTAAGACTTGTTGAAAGAAACCACAGCAAATATAGCATAGCTTTATTGTCAAATAAAATGCTGAAGAAATTCGATTATCAATAAATTAAAAATTATTTTACATAAACTATGAAGCTGTCTTAAAAAAATGCCTTTATTGCTTCTTAGCTTTCTAATAATAAAATAAAACACATGTGATCATAAGGACTGTCGATAGAGGTGAAAACTTCCTTGTTAATAATAATGTTATTATTAATTATTTACTTTATTAAGCGTTTTATTAATTATAACTATTTTATTAATAAAACTTATCTAATGTGGCAGCCCTAACAGTATCTGTCATTTAATAATAACGCCATAGCCGCCATATTGCCTTTGCCTTTTTGGTCACTGTACGAAATACTTCTCACATACTAATGCCATCCGGCAAAACATATTCGTATATGTATCACATGTATAGGTTATACAAATATATATAATATTTGTGAATCAATCATTCACATTCCTTGATAGTAGCTACGTGGAATATAAAAATTTGGTCAGATCTTTTTTTTTGTTTCGGGGGCGGAGGTGGGGGTTCTTAACCAAGAGGGTCTTTGGGGAATGACATTGTTATGTGAGGTTGTACTGACTAAAACGCCCCCGGTGGCCATCCTCGACTGGCATGGGTGGGACTCCCATACACTCGGCCAGCGTGTGCTGTGCGGAATCCTAGTCCCCGCTACAGTGGTGGCATTGCGCCGTTGATTTGCGTCGAATTTCATATACTCACCGAAGCAGCCATGCCCGTTGAATACCTGCATCAGCCGATAGGTAGTCTGCGCATCGCCTTGCAAGCGTAACCAGGCCTCGAAGCATGGCAGGAGGGCGCTGACAATTCGCTGGCGCGAGTTTCTCGGCTTATCTTAACTTATTGAATCCATTTAAAACATAATAAAATAAATAAATTTCTCGAAATAATCGCTATGTTGCTTAAAACCGACCAACATATGAATTTGGATTCTAAATTGTGTGTTGGAACTAAGGTAGCCATGTCTTGAATGCTATGAATGTCTACATTCGTCTCACCTGCTTTCGAAGATAAGGGAAGAAAGCTTTTTTCCTCAGTAGGTACTTGATCACAAGTGAGACCGAAAAGACGAGATCAGGAAGTGAGGCTGCGATTTAAAGTATATTTTTAGATGACAGTGTCAGTTTTGTTTAGTTGCTAATAATACAACCACGCTAGCTAAGCGTTTGGGTGCTTCAGATTCAGGTATGGAGTTTTGAAGCCGAATTCTGAACAATGCTTCTTGTGTCTCATAAAATACTATTTGACCCTTAAAAAGCTACGTACACATTTGACGGGCTGGTTGGCGTGGTTAGTGAGATACTTGCTTTTCATGCTGCAGGTCGGGTATTCGATTCCCACCCAGACAGACATTTGTGTGCACGAACATATCTGTTTGTTCTGAGTCTGGGTGTAATTATCTATTTAAGTAATTACAAAAGAAAAGTAGTATATGTAGTATATCAGTTATCTGGTTTATATAGTACAAGCTCTGCTTAGTTTGTGTGTGATTAATGTCCCAGGTTATTATTATTACTTATTCTTGTCTTCTATCTGTCTGTCTGTGTAACGCAGTGTACACAAAATTTAAACCTATTCTTTTATTTCTCTTTACAAATTTAACTACGCCCAGAAAATACCAATTTGATGGACTCTGTTGTAATAAGAGATTTACTTGCCTTTTGTTTTAAGTAGTGCATGATTATCCGCCGCGATAGCTATGTGAAGAACTCGAATGAATGAACGAACCGTTTGATGCAACGTGTAAAATGAATAATTGTCGCATAAAATGTCTCAATTCTTAGTACACTAGATAAAGGAGCGGCTCCACATTTAACAGATTACACCATTTTCTATATCTAATTGTAACAGGAGCAAATTGTAATATAATTAAAACTCTTGTGATTTATTATAAAAAAGCCACTCATAGATAACGCTGTATAAACAGGCGAGAGTTAAAAATGAACGTGTGATTAAGCAGTTTAACTGAGGCGTTAAGCAGATAATTTCATGGTATTGCGCCGAGCCGGCCGCTTACATCAATCATCCTCGCTTCGAAACGAACCAAGGTGATGAGCTTAACGTACTGGATCATTGGAGTTGTAATTATTTCTTGTGGATGTCGATACGGGCATAGTTATACTAAGTTTGGTTTTCGACCATCGATAAGGTTTCTTTTATATATTTTTTTGGTATTTGTAACTTAAATGGATTCACAAAGTCATAAAATTGTCGTATGAATTAAACTTTTTATATATGACTAGCGACCCACCCCGGCTTCGCACGGGTAGTTTCTTCATACAAACGTTTATCCCCTACTTAAGGTAATCGCGTCAACTGTCAAACGACTGACACTTATGCCAAAAGCGCTGAGGTGTAGGTAACATTAGCAAAGTTACTATGGTCGTTGTTTTCTTAAACGTTCTAATTGCAACGTTCTTTTTTTATAAGAACCTACTCCAGACAATAACCTACACCAAAAAGATCGACAAAATCGGTCCAGCCGTTCACCCGTGATGTGAACAAGGAAAATACGGTTTTATTATAGACTAGCTGCAAACACCCGCTTGTTTTTTTTTTCTTTTAATCATACAATTGTTGACAAAAATTACCGAAAAATTGTAACTTGTTATCGAAAAATACATTTTCAACCCCCGTATCCCTTACACCCCTACTGCAACCAACATAGTGACACATGGGAGCATAGGGGTTACAACTACATACAGTCACAATTGATCTGTGATATTGGCTAAAATGATTTCGGTCCATTTTCACATTGTATGAAGAATATTTTGCACAACATCGATGATTAACGTTGGTATGAAAGAGAACTGCTACAGACAGCGTCTAATGAAAAATTCAACAATAAATCTTGTAGTGCATAAGAAACCAGGCCCGGAATTAATACGTTGTTTTAATTTTACAACTCATTTAGTGGCATCTCTCTGTAATACTCTACAGATTTATGGTTATGATTTGCGCTTGGATGGTGTTATTGTCGCCTGCCTCAGGCAGTACAGCAACATTGACACGTTCAGGTGGGTTCTAGCTTTATCTTTTTATCAGAAGGAAGCTATTGATCTAATGCATTGATGTCACCTAACAATATTCGCAACAATTTTGGGTAACAGATTTGTTGCCAGTGGGAAAAAGGTCAGGAGTAGTTTATGAAAACACGGGGTGGCGGTTAGGGTAATCGAGAAGTAAATCCTGCGGCAGTGAACTTGACTAACAGCACGCAGCTATATGTATAAATACCTAACCAGTAGTAGTAATATAGATTTACTTATTTCTTTTCCAATTTATATAGTATTTACAGTCGGGTTAAAAAAATGTTCGTCACTTTAAAGTCGACATTTGCTTGTACCAGGGACTCTGACACATAACAATTAAATAGAACATATTTGATACAAACTTTGTATTTATTTTTTATTGTCTGCTTAGTGCTTTAGTTTCACTAAGTACTACGACTTGGAGTGCGAGTGTCAACGACTTGATAAGGGAATAAATCTGAAAATTGACGAAGGTTTTCATCCCCCTGTACGTAACAAAATGTGTGTGTAAACTACGTAAAAAATACAAACCCATGGGTACAAAGTGACTTGTTAACTTAAGTTAGAGTCGAAGTGTCAGTGTTTATATGTCCCTTGTTCGTACAGTCACGAACACATGGCCTATTCGCTGTCGCGTTAATACTGCGCCATCATTAGTCAGTGTCAATTCGCGTTAAGTGTGAGTGAATCCACGCTTGCTGTAAGTGGCCACATTAACATATTACGTGTAGAATTTAATTTAAATTAAGTTTCCAGTACCAGTGATATTAAATCGAGGTCCAGGAGTAACTAAACTTTTAAAAATCATATTTCGTTAACCGTTTTGTGGTGGCTCTGTTTACACCTAAAGGATTAAAAGACGTGAAAGCTAATAAAAATCTGGATCTAAAATTGGTAATAGTGAAGTACAAACAATTTACTTGTCGACGAAATCGGGAATCAAAGTTAGATTAGTCGGAAACATAAAATGCGTTACAAATGACAATAAACTATTTTAGTATATAAATAAAACTTTGGTAGGGGTTCCGAGGACGCCCGCAAAGGTTTGTGGCCTAAAATATCTAATATAAATATTAAAAAATCGACTTTTTGGACAGTGGTAAGACATTATTCTGATATATTTGAAGAGAATTCAATAAAAAGAATATGTAACCAAATACTTTTATATTGTACCGTGGCATTACAACTCATGCTGGGCACAAACTTTACTTCATAAAACAACAAACGAGGTTTAACCGAGTCGAAAGTGCATCGTTCAAGGAACGGGTTCCCGCGCGCTTCCGCGACCTGCCTCTATCCGGTGTAAGCTCCTATTACCAAGTTGTTATACGGTTTGAGGCCTCAGTCAGTGTCTTACTATTTATGGGAATATAGCGATATTGGATATGGTATAACAGTATTTTTATTACAATTCTTATTTTTACTAGCGACCCGCCCCGGGTTCGCACGGGTAGTTTTTAAATCAGATATGAAACATATTGTCATCTCAGTTTTTTCAAAGGGAAAGATAAAAAGAAAGTTTGTTTTGATACACCATTTTACGCCAGTGAAAACCCACAGTAAGGTCGGCAAGGGCGTCCATCACTTCTTCTCTCAACTGATAGTATTTTAATGAAAACCTATATAAGTCCACCGAGCTTAGAAAGAGCTTATATTTACAAAAGACAATTTTTCTGCCGCTACGGTACAGTAGAATTCTGTGAATACATAAAAGTTTCATCAAGCCTATCCATCCTCGCTTGCAGCAACGATACGAAAATACTACTGTTCAAATTGATTAAAACTTTGTCGAGTACGACGCGATGATATATTTTCAATAAATTATGGAAACTCTAGTTATTTTCCCGTCGGCAATGAAGATTGATTTATAATTTAACATCATCTGTTGGTTAACGAAAGTTTACTAATTTTATGTTAAAATTTCAGACGACTTACCTGTCTCTTTGACTATAAAAGGTAATACGAAAGAATTTTTCTTTATTGTTTCACCTAACCTTTTGAAAATAATCATTAAAATTAAATAAAATTAAGTTTACGTTTGCTGACATTTATTACTGTGGTCACAAAAAGTAAGTCACTATTGGTATGATTTTAGCATGCCATTTAAAACTTAAGGCTTGAAGCAATAGGTACGAATATTGCTTGAAGTAACATGCATAGTTGTATGCATATTGTTGACGTCTGTACGCGATCTGAACAAGTCAATGCACGCTAGCGCGGCCCTTGTCCGCCTACATACCTATAAAATACATTATACAATATTATTTAAGGATTACTTCAATACATTAGTAAATTCACTTGTATTATATTCTAAAGTACATGACGATGTGTTTAAATTTGAACAGACTGTATCTTAACAATAAAATTCAAAATTGAACACAAGAAAAAAAAATAAGCATGTTGTTGATGCGTCAGCTGATGTTGTTCAACACCTGAGTCAGATATAAGATTTTCCCATACGTAATATCGTCTAGCGCTGCTAAAAGAAGTTTTCACTTTAAAAATATAATGCATAACATTTTCCAATTTAAAATTACTTAGTAGAAAATAATCCTATATAAATTTTATTTTCACCTATAAATTTTAAATCGCCATATTTAATGGCGAAAATGGGACATCGGCATACAATTATGTCCTTTAGCTTTATAATTACAATAAACACGCGATTCTACTTTCATTGTTTTATTAAAATCTCAATATTTAGATTGTTAATTGTATGTATAGTTCAGTGCGGTGCGAAATTATGTTTTTGTGTATTAATTGAAACTGACACTTGAATATTGTCCTCATATTGACAATACAATTTCCTTTTTTTTATTCTGACAACGTATTGTTGCGTCGGATCTGTATACGGTTAATAAGCACACTTGCAACCAGCAGTTAGAGGAAGCTCTGTTTGGAAGAAGCAGTGTTTTGCGGTCGAAATTATCAACACAAATATTTGCCACCTTTGATAATAATTTGATTTGAGGTTCTTTTGAACGGCAAATCAATAGAATTTCATGACAATTGTAAACAAGTAGAGCCTTTGTCTCAACAAAGAAAATATAATACCAGCTAATAGCTTTAGTTTTATATTAATAGTTTGTTGCCTTAGTCCGTGAAGATATGGCACGCAGGACCTACGATGTTTTATTATCTATATATAGACGATATCTCATAGACAAATGACTCGATGGTACGAGAAAAACCAAATCTTACTCCAATGATTGCAACTGCTACTGGCCACTCGATAAAGCGAAGGAGCGAGCGTCGCGTGAGAACGCTCGCTGGAAAATCCGTTTGTTTTCTCCTATCCAAGGCGTCGATATCGACAGTTGTCTCAGATTAACTCGCGCGTGAAATATAGGTCAGGTTAACCTGCATTTACATGACATGGCTACATATATGGACTCACAGTAACGTTAGAGATGAATTAATCGATCGTAGTAAAGATGGTAAGAAGCTTGGAGCCCTTTTATAATTCTATATTATTTGATGATAAATAACTTTAGCAAATCTTGGCTCACTCTTTGGGCTTAAAATCCTTCTTAAGTTATGATAGCTCAGACTACAGAAACAAATACAAAGAAATTGTTGATCCTATTCTGCAAACTTAAACAGATTTTCAATTAAACAAAATTTTTGTTGCCGCCTTTTAACATATTCGTTCTAATGTGGGGAAAATCCCGCCAGACTTATTTGAAAAGTTTAATGAAATTATTATCGTTTATTGGTTCGTTAACCTGGTATATTACAATATAAATCCAATCTAAACTGGCAATACCGCGTACTGTTTAAAGGCTAAATAATGTGGTACCTTCCTGATGACCAAAAGCTGCGCCTACACGCGGCGGCAGACAAAAACGCATTACCTTCAGCCATATATAGCGTGATGAATCCACTTTTGCAATTAATTTTTGTGAAGATTTTATCAGCTCAAAAGATTTAGTTAAAATCAAATTTAATAAACAAGCATTCTTCTTGGCTTTGTTTGTTGTTTTGATTTAAAAAACTCATATTTTTTTCACATAAAACTGGTGAAAAATGATCTTTTTATTCAGGTTATCGTTCTTG
>JWHW01011109.1:0-17234 GCA_000931545.1 Papilio glaucus
TTTTAGAGAAGTTGTACACGTCGTCTTTCAATGAGCATCACACGCGGATTAACTTCATTTAAAATAAAAATCACAAATGTTCTTAAGACTATTTTACACTGCTGCTATACATTTTTTGTTAACCTCGCTGAGGTTAACAAAAAATGTATAGACATAGAATCAAGAAAATGGGACATGTATCAGAGCGACTCAGAGTAATTCACTCGATTTTGTATCTGGGAGTGTGAGTGAGTAAAAATGTGCCTGGAATACAAGGCACATATCGAAACACTGCTTAACAATTCTACTCGTATAATACGAAATGTGAATCAATATCGATGGTTACAATTTTAGATTATGTTATACAAAACCAAATACTGAAAGTTCAACTCGCTTCAATCAAATTACGTAATCTTTGAATTAAATACAAATCAAATAATACTAATTTTATATCAAAATTTGTTGCGATAGACATCAGGAATATTGATTTTTGTGTATTACAAGCTTCTATGGGCAAACGGTATCGCAGTCAGACGGTGAAATTATCAGGATATCTTATCAAGACATGATCTTAGTGTCACCGTTATAATGTAAACATCGCTAGATTATAATCTACCTAGCCATATAAGTTGACGGAAAATTGTAAACTGAACTTGTCATATCTCAAACGTAAAAAAACTATTTTTTCTTTTATAAATACATTTTTAATAATATTATTTGTATCTATTACTAACATGTACACACACACATTTCATTCTAACTTAAATATTAACGTAATAAATAAACCGAAGCAAAATTTCAGTTCACAATTTGACGACCTCACTTCAAAAAATTATGAACTGACGGGAAAATACACGTCCAAACGTGTCATTCGATGTCACAACTTTACAGTCAGTCGTCGTTTACAATATCGCTAGTAAGATTATAAACTAAAGGAGTTCACGATCTGACGGTGACACAAACATAAGATCATGCTATTTATATTTCAAAAATTCATTCTACTTTAGGAACGAGTAAACAATTTCGACACAAATGATTTTCAGTGTGGATACAGTGGTGAAATGGATAATACCATTTCAATGATAAATCGACAAATTCCGAGACGTTGGTGTGGTGACAGGATCGTTTGCGGCTCGGAGAATAATTGGTCTAGTTAGGCTCAGCGTCAAGCGGATTACCTTGGCTCGTATATAACTTTGACTCAATGGCCTAATACAGATCGGTACGGGCACGTTGGATGTGAAACGATTTCGAGAATACACTGCTTTGAAATATAAAGCGATTTTACTGGAAATAATTAACAATTCCCCGTCATATCTTTTTCTAATAAGGATGGTATGGGAATGGGAAGAGAATTTAACGGGGAGGGGGAAATTTATCCCTTCCCCTGTACAGCATCTGCAACTCATTAGCTTGTTGCAGATGCCTAAGTCACTTGATATCGGGTGAACCGCTCGCTCGCCACCTTCTTCTATAAGAAATTAGGTCGTTAAAGATCTTGGAATGGACCGAGTATAGGTTGACGCAGTCTATGCCTTATTGAACTTTGACCGATGATCTTGTCAAGCTTGTGGAAGCCCACTGATTGTGGGCAGCAGACCATCTTTGCGGCGATTTATTGAGGATGTCTACATCCAGTGGACGGTCGATAGCTGAGTCTTAGTTGTTATTAGCAAACATCGCTCGAAAGTTCCGGATCACATTTATAAGCAATTCTATGTTTGTTTTTTTAATTATAACTTTTTAATGAATCCTGCAAAATTCGTTCATTCATTACAATTTACTGTTTTGCTGATTTTTTTGTTTGCAAATGTCTTTTTCGTCTTTGAATTATTTACACTGTTGTTTTCAGCTTCGGGTTGTGTGTGATTGTATTATCAACATATTGTATATTTATACAGTAGTTTACAATTAGTGTTGATTTTGTTGTTGTAACCTTATATAAAATCAAATTATATACTTTTATTTATTGTCTTGTAAGTGCACTATTAGAATTTATGTTTTTTTAATAACTTAATCACTGTTAGACCTCGGGGAGTGTTCCGAACCCAAGATTTAACACCATCTTAGTGATTGGCATTCAACAATTGAACAATGTTCAACTAACGCTCCACCTTGAACAACTGGTATATATCTCCAGTGATATTTCAGAAAAAGGTCGTACCTACTCCTTTCTAAACTGTCGCATTTTGCAGTTTCCTAGGTATACAGTTAATGGATCTAGCGCCCTTAATAATACAAGTATAGTTTATAGTTAGTTTTCATTTACTTCCAATCCTTTGGTTTCTATAAATTAATTAAAACTCGTGCGACGCCGAAGATTAACGACATTATTAATCACAATGTAATTGGAAAAGCTCCGCGCATTGCTTCCTGAGACTATCGTTCATTCCGATTAACAAATCGCTGAAAGAATTGCTTTTAAAGTTCCTCTTTTAACTCTTCTATGGATATACAGATAATTAATTGAGAATTAACAATTATTATTGTCCTGAATTATTAATCGCACCATTTATAAATGATTTATAAAAAAAACAACTTTGGATCTAACTATAAACACTTCTTAATGCCAATATCTACCCGTACTTGCTGCTCTGCTCAAGTCAGATTTATGAAATTGCTACTGCAATATTCTCACTATTCAACAGTGGTAGAGTCCGCAACAACATCTATTGCACTAGAATGGGTAGGCTCCCACGACCTCGCAGAAGAGAGACGTAGAGTATGCGTTTCCTCTGATGAGTGAGGTGCCGGAGGCCTAATTCTAGTCCTCTTCCCCTTCCCACCCTTTGCTAATAAGAAAGGGATGGAAAGGGGAAGAGGACTTGACGTTGACAGGGATGAATAGGAAAGGGAAATAAATGTTTCTGTTTATCTCCTCCTCTGTCCATTAAAGGTAGGCAACGCATCTGCAACTCATTAGGTTGTTGCAGATGCCTGTGGGTAGCGATTACTTGATATCGGGTGCTCGTTTGCCACTTCTACAGTAAAAAAATACATGTTTCTTACGTCAGTAGAGTTGTTAAATCCCGACTAAAATTGTAATAAATTAAACTAGGAGTAAAAAATACTTGCTTATTACAATTTTTATTGAAATATCTTTTTAATTATTATCCCTATAGAGAATCGTTAATAAAAGTTGATTGTATTCCGCCGTCCTGGCCGCGATGGCTCTGTAATCACTCCGGCGAGTACGTGACCCTAATTTAAAATTGAAACAGTCGCCAGAGACACCCAGCCAATTACTTTAGAGGATAAATCAAATTATTCTATTGAAGTCAATCCTTTAAAGACTGGTACCGTCCTGAATACGTCCGCTTTGATTGATGTTGCCAATGATTTTTAAAAAGGGACGCCGAATGATTATTGTTATGTCGGCTCCAATGATTTTCATTTGTTAATAATCATTACAGCCGACATTAAAGAACTAGTAAAGGGCACCATGGGTGATGGTACGTGCATAGAACACAATATATTTCTCTGGATGAGCTCAATTTTTTTAAAGTTACGATTTATGTTGACATAAAACTATGTTTAAAATAATACTAGATAATTTTTATTTTGAAGACGAAAACCTCATGCTTAGTTATTAGACACCTCACAGAAGACAGGCGTGATGTAGGAGTATTTTATGCTTCTGTGAGTGAGGGGCTGGAGGCAGGCCTCCGTCAATCCTCTTATCCTTCCCATCCTTTTCTATAAAGGATACAATGGGAAAGGGAAGAGGACTGGATGAGGGAGAGGATGAATAGGAGAAGGAAATATATTTTTCTCTGTCTACCCTCTGACCACTAAAGGTAGGCAACACGTTTGCAACTCGTTTACTTGTTGCGGATGTCTATGAGTTGCGATTACTTAACATCAGGTGAATCCTTTGTCACCTACTTCCACAAAAGAAAATAGTAGCTTAGTCTCTCTACATTAGCTATAATGTTGTTGTCATTACGATAAGCTTGTTAAGCAGTCAATAGGTTTACCACTCGCCACATTATTTCTGAAGAACTCTGGTGAGAAGCAGGTTGTTTTTTATTGTATCTATCTCATATCTGCCCATTAGATTTCCACTAAACAGTAGAAATAAGAATCTATCTATTAGTATTGTTAACAATGGTAGAGCCGGCAACACCAACGTGTGTTGTAGGAATGGACTTGACCGGTGAAATACCACGATCTCACAGAAGACACACATGACTTAGAAATATTCTAAGATTCGTCTAATTAGTGAGGTGTCGGAGGCCTATTAGAGTCCTCTTCTTCTATTCTTGTCTAAGTAGGATGGGATAGGAGGAAGAGAAGGATTTCACGTAGGAGGGGATGGATAAGGAAAGGAAATATCCTGTTTATCCCCTCCTCTGTAAAATAAAGGTAAGCAACGCTTCTGCAAATCATTAGATTGTTGCAGACGCCTAATATACGGTATGTAAAACTTATGGTAGGCAGGTAATACATTGCGAAAACATAAACCAACGCTCTGAAGAAGTTCGAGGACTGAATGAGGTCGCAATAAGTTCACGTTTATGGAGATTATACTATCAGAAATTATGCCGAGGTCATTGGTTTTTGGAAATTTATGAAGGTTGGTGTCTGGTAAGCGAAATTCTTTTATGTTTTGACAACAACGTCAAGAGAAAAGAGGAATAGGAAAATATAAATAAAAATAAGGAAAATTTATACATATAATAAAAATGTAACTGGTCGCTGTCTGTACATGGAAGATATTTGAGAAAAACTATTATTGGGGGCCTTCATAAACGCAATAAAACCCACAATAATGAATATTAGAATTTTTGTCTGTGCGTTTGTTCGCGCTAATCTCAGAAACGGCTTAACCGATTTGAGTGCGGTATCACTAATGTATTGTGGTAATGTATTGTGGTAAGACATTTAGTGTTTGTTTTATCTCAATCGGTTTATAAACAAAAAAGTTATATCAATTTAAAGAACCATGTCAAACATTTGTTCGATAAAAATGCTATAAAATAGAATATTGTTATAACGCTTACGCGGGGCGCGGCGCGCAGCGTGCTCGCAACAGCGCGGGCGGCGCAATAACGCCGAACGAACATAAAATGCACGAGCACAGTTCGTTCGCTTTTGTGGCGCATTCGCGGCACATTCGCAGATGTAGACGCACCCTTAGATACAGCAAAAGAAATTTATTCATCTACTTTTAAGTATAGTGTTATTCGATAATATTCATATGAAAATATTGAAAAAATTACCAATAGCCTATTTCTCGTTGATTTTGCCAAAATATTTCGCGCGGTGTATTCTTATCGAAAGCCTTCCGCTTCACCGGAAGGTCCTTTGAAAGCCAATCGAATCGAAAATCACTCGTTTCATAAGCGAAGGGCTTGACAAATATTGCCTACGCAAATAAAAATGGCGACATTTAGAGTGAAATATAAAACCCACAAAACCTCGTCATAAAATATATATTTTTATAGTAAAACAAGGCAATCGAGCAAGCAGGTCATCCGATATTAATTGAGCGCTACCCTCAATAACCATCTGCAACAAGTTAACGAAGCTTACCTTTAATGGCCAGAGGATATCCCCATCCTCAGGGGATATCCTCTAAGGAAAATATCCTCTTTGTTGTTACAAAGAGGATAATTTCTTTTCCTATCCATCCCAACCCTTTTCAAATCCTCTACCCATCCTTCTCTTCTTGGAAAATTATAGGAATGGGAAAAGAACTTAAGGATTAACCCTCCGGCACTTCACTCTTCGAACAAAACGCGAAAATACTTCTACTTCAAACATGTTTTCTATGAGGTCCTAGTATTTCATCGGTTGAGATGGGCCATTCGTGCAACAGAGACAAAGACCCTGTAACCTAGCAGTTGCATAACACAGCTGTAGAATAAGAAAACAAAGTAGGATTTTAATAATTAGGTTGTATCATTATCCAGGATGAAAGACAAACTAGAGTTTCATAAGCAACGAGCATCGCTAAGAATCGGATGAACAACTTGCTTGTTTTCCATCATCTCCCATAAAAACGAAGATAAAACTCCTAACTATTCACATAGTTTCAGTTAAAAATTAACTTCGGAGTGTAAATGGCAGTTGGAGCTTCTACTAACCGACAATAAACCTTTCACCGGACTTACTAATGACTAGTGGAAGCACGGGTTAAATTTATTTAGGTCATTAAATCAGAAACAGAGCCTACGGCCCGAAAGTTAAGAGCTACTCCAGGCTGTGGTACACTCAGTGAGGTATTTTAGATTTAACCCCAAGAATTTTTTGCCCCCTAACCTCCTTTCGGTGACGCAAATATTGCTTCAGCGTCCTCATTTTTTATCCTTTAAATAAATAACACTAACAGTACACAAGAGAAGTTTGCAGAGATTACGAATTTCCATCAGGGATTATCCCGACAGTCCTCTCTCGATTTTTCTAAATCCAAACATCCACGCATACGTGCCCGTCGCGGGCCCTTCCTTAGTGTACCTTTAATACCTTTACTTAGTGTATCACCAGTATGGTAATTCGTTTAGGACGCCCTCTATCAACACTGCCTTTCACTTTGCTAACATGAATGTTCCTTGTTCTATTCGTGCATTTCTCATCGTTGAAAAAAATACAACATATATTACAGTAGGGAATTATAATGAAATTATCTTAGATAAAGAAAACAAATTTATGTTAATCGAGGTTTAATAACCTAACATCTCACTGTGTTGGTCACAATTGAATTATGACCAACGAAAAAAAAATGAAACTCTGATACGGGCAAAAAAATTTAACAGTGGTAGAAACCCGCAACAACATCTGTTGCACGAATGGGCCGGCTCGACCGGTGAAATACCACGACCTCACAGAAAACAGGCGTGAAGTAGAAGTACTCTGCGTTTCGTCTGATGAGTGAGGTGCCGGAGGCCTAATTTCAATCATCTTCCCCTTCCAACCCTTTTCTCATCAGGATAGGATGGGAACGGGAAGAGGATTGGACGGGGAGGGGGTTAACGGGAAAAAGGAAATATCCTTATTCCTGTCTATGCCCTCCTCTGTCCATTAAAGGTAGGCAACGCATCTGCAACACATTTGCTTGTTGCGGATGTCTATGGGTGGCGCTCACCTGACGTCAGGCGATCCACTTGCTTGTTTGCCGCCTTTTTCCATAAAAAAAAAAATATTATCCGAAGTCTTTTTCATTCCTAGCAGAGTTTGTATATTGCGATTTCGTCCATTTCCGTGACGTTTGCATGGCATATCCAGATAATACTTGGTTCTTGAATGTATTATACTAATTATATGTTTTTAATGTTCACTTTAAGAAAGCTGTACTAATTATTTACGCTCGAGTAAATAATAAATTCGTTTTTTTTTATTAATAAGGAAGTGTTTACACACTTTATTCCACAGCTTAAGTCATTTTTAATGAAAACTGAAATAAACATTTCCTTATTTCATCAAGATTTATCATATCTTATTATCTCTTTGCGGACAAACGAAAAACATATTTATCTAGAAACTGATTTTAAAAAAGAATCAGTTTGTTTGTTTGTCCACATTTTAGGTTACAATATTGACATTAAAAAGAAGTGTGAATTTCTCTTAATGAGAGCTTGTTAACATAAATAAGGACGAAATATGAATATGATTATAATTATTTAGGGATCAATTTTTTTGTATATAATGTATTCCATATTTTGTATTTATGCAACGGAATCTTCACTAACTTGTAAATGTCCGATCGACTTAAAATTCATATAAAGTACCAATAATATTTTTTTACTAAGTCCTGATCAGGACTATTACGATAAGAAAAAATAATTTCTTATAAGATTGAAAATAACGCCATCTAGTAGTAGGAGTAGAAAATAAAATATCAATAAATAAAATTTAAACACAGTTCAATCGAATCATTAGATTACTATATCCTTTTGCTACATTCTCTCAACTGAGATTAACTTGAAGTTTATTTCAAAGCAATTGTTTTAGTTTTCACCAAATTGACTATCCGATTGGTTGAATAATACGAGTAAACAAGTGATATTACAAAACGTTCCTATACTAATATCAATATGGTCGCTATTTCAATACCATTAATTTCTCATTTCCAAGCGGTTGTCGTGCAAATTACATTCTCTTATGTACAGATATATGTATAGTAAGGTAAGGTTTAGCGGAGTTATATTATTTAAAATAAATAAATAAATATGCGCTCACGCCCGTAGCCTAGAGGGGTAGGCAGAGATCATGGATTTCCATTTGGCGCGATCCTGGCACACCTCTCTTGCTTCTACATTCATACATCTACGCATACAAGCTCGTCGGTTATGGGTGCTCCTTATATCGCCCTTTTTTATATTATTTATTTAGTTATATTGTGTATTTCAAAATTATTTAACTGGTTAAACTATTGTATTACTTCAGATTATGAGTTTTGCAATAGATTATGTTTATACCGAAAATATGAAGGTACGGGTGATTTCCCTAATTATATAACAGCATAATCGAAGCGTGTCCTATGGCGGGTTAGTAATGGGGAATGCACATCGACCATAGACACTCTGACCATGACACATTTAAATGTAGATGGAAATGATATTATGCAATATAAATAATGAACTTGTTATGGGTTTGGTTAAAAAAGATCGGATTTTAAGATACGTTTTTATTTTCACAAATACAGTTTTTTTTTTATATTTTTAATGACATACATTAAACATTGCCAACATACTAGAGGTACATAGTACAATATTTGCACATATGTTTTCGAAATATTTTCAATTGTCAGTTGCACATTTTTGGAGTCGAAAATATATGGCGGATTCCAGTAGTAAAATACAAGCCGATAAAGATGTTGAAAACAAATGAAATTGTGCAAAATATCACAAGTCTAAAATTGTTACTGCCATGTTAATATATTTTTTGTTTTATTGTAGGACATTAATACCATGTTAGTGACTTCGTCTGACGTAATTTGTGTTTAGATTAAGCAAAGTTTATACGTCGTTATCCCCTTCCCTTCCACAGACCGTAGTAAATGTTCATTCATTTATTAATTTACAGATTTCATTTATTCAAATCAACATTTAGAAGTAAAGGTACATAATAAATACCTTTACTTCATTATATATATTATTATCCTACACATTCTCCTTCTTTCCCTTTTTTATTCTCTCCTTCTTCTATTATACAATTTAACAGTTATATCTGTTAGTAGTTACTTCCAAAGATAGAAGTTAGTTTAAGGAAGTTTGCTTTTGCGTTTTGCGTTTAATGACAGGTAAGGTTTCCATGACTGTACTAAGATTTTGAAATGCCTACAATCCAGGACTACCTCGTATTTACGCCTTTACCATTAGACAGTAAATAATATGTCTTCTTAACTAGCATACGACGTCTATCAAATCAGAATAATGTGTCGTTGCAATACTACCAACGTCTAACTCTGTAACACACTAATTAAAACGGCTTTACTCACGCGTGGTTCGGTGTATGTACCGACTAGTTTCGAGCCCTTCGGGGGCTCTTCCTCAGGGTGAGTGGGGCTGGCATAGGTTCGCGGTCGCGGCGCGCCTCGCACTGATTTAAATAAGTCTAACTCTGTATCAAATGTATCTGTTCGATGAAACTATTTGGCATGTACTTAACGAAAAATCTCACCGTGTGTATAACTAGTTATTTCTATTAGAAGAATTATATATTTTAAATAATATATTATATAAAGATAATTTAACAAAATAATTTTAAAATAGTTTAAGCATCTACTTATTTTTGAACAAGTAACTTGAAGAGTTCTCAAGTTACTTTAAAATTAGTTAGCTAGATGCGAAACTTTTCTGGAAACTTTGAAATAAGACGAGAGAATAAATTGTTAAGCCTGTTTATAATATTAAAGTTTTAAATTGAGTATTTTATCTTCTAGGAGAACTTTTTATATGAAATTCAAAGACCGGTGAAATACAACGACCGCACAGAAGACAAGCGTGAAGTAGAAGTATTCTGCCTCATTCTAGTCCTCTTCCCCTTCCACTTCCAAACCTTTGCTAATAAGGAAAGGACGACAAGGAAGCCCGCCCGACGAAGAGCGTCCGCCGAAGCGACCTAAGAGCTCGGCAGCCTCCTAATCAGGTGATAATAATAAAGTAACGGCCCGAGCCGAGGCTCTCCCTACGAAGAGAGTCGTCGAGCTAAGTTACTCTTAAAGAGGCTCAGGCTACGCGCTTTCTGCGCTCTGCCGCTTCGAGCAGGGTGTAGCTTCTCCAGGCAAACAGTGACATTTCGGTCACAAGAAAATGTAACTCATTAGCCTGTTGCAGATGCCTATGGGTAGCTGTAGATATTTCTTCTAGGAAAGGAGTGACAAGTCAGTTACCAAAAAAATCCTATGGGTAGCGATCTCTTGATATCTGATGAACCGTTGTTTGTCACCTTCTACTATAAAAAAGTCTTGTTTTAATAAAGATACACATCAAGGCATTTTAATTATAGCATTTGTAGAAATTACATTAAACATCAATTATCTTTAAAATTAGACAAGCTCGTTCTCATTACGATTAATTAAACCATGTAGAACGTGTAATGCAGTGTTGAACGGACCATCTGTAAAATTGCTGTTAACTTATGGGCAGGCGCTGACAAAAATAAATCACAATTTGGCGTTTCTTCGTTCCTTCGTTGGCGGTTTTACCTAAAATGGAATAATTAACTAACGCATCAATGGAAATCGCAAAACACTTGTAGTTACAATATACAACGTTTTGGCAAATTGCCCATTAAACATAACCTTGCGTTACCATACCATGTTTCTTCGAATTTGATGGTTCTAAGACATGCTAGTTTCCTTCCGCTGTTTTTCTTCACCGTTTTAGGAGCAGTGGTGATAAAATAAATTACACAAAGTGCAGCGTCTGCCTGGGTTCGAATCCGCTACATACGGTCGTAAGTCGGGGCCCATACCACCGGGCCACCACTGCTATTTTCAATCAATTAACTCGTTACATATAAACAATTGTTGAACACCTCTAAATATTTTTTAATAAGAATTATTTATTTAATGACCCTCGTATGGGAATGGCTTGTCTTTGCGTTATTAATATTACATAATTTTGGTTTCAAGTTAAATAGTTATAACTTTAACAATCAAAAATAACTTAACAACAAATTAGTACAACTTGATTGAACAAAAATGTTAATCATTTAATTCTTAAAATTTACAGAACCGTTTTAAATTTTTTCAAATTATAAAGAGTTTCAAGTCGTTTGGAAATAAAGTTTTTACAAAACTCTATATATAGCTACGCTCTTTGTTCTGAAGACTGATCTATTTTTACTTGGGGTCGTGCTGCCTAAATGAATACAAAGTTAGCCGGCAGCTACGAGTATGCTAATTCGTTTAAAGTTAAGACAATTTTCATTAAACATTAGTAACAAAGAAATTGTATCGCGGCTTACTTGATAAATTGTGAAATACCGCGACCCGGAGGCAGGCGTGAAGTAGTATTAATAGGTGTCATTCCTCTTCCCCTTCCCATCGTTTCATACAAAGGAGAGGATGGGAGGGGGAAGGGGATTGGACGATGGAGAGGTTGAATAGGAGAAGGAACTATACTTTGTCCTGTCTATCCCATCCTCTGTCCATTAAAGGTAGGCAACACATCTGCAAGTCATTTGCTTGTTGCAGATGTCTGTGGGTATCGTTCACTTAACATCAGGTGCTTGCTCGTTTGCCATATTCTTCCTTAAAAAAACTTTAATGGATACTCTTCACAATTTCGTTGGATAGAATGTTTCATCTGCAGTTACACTGGTCATTTCTTAATCATAGACTTTTTATATACCTGATAACTGTAACCCACCACATGTGAGGAATACTTTAACAAAAACATACGAAGTGTCTGCAATCAAACCAAACGACCGAAGAATGGAATACGGAGGAGAATAATATGGAGGCTGAAAGGTCCTTCCGGTGGCAGCGTACCTATCGACGCAGGTAGGCCTCCGTAAAATGGACCGGTGAAGCCTGAGACAGATCTATGTTGCAACAGGGGTCAAGTCTTAAAAGAACTATTTATAATTTCCATTAATTAATCATAAAGTATACATGGAAAGTCTCACAAATTATAATTAATTCTAAATGTAACAAGGTTTAAAAATAATGAACTTTAATTATAAAATTATAATGTCTAAGTTGTTCTTAAATTAAGGTCTGAAATAAATTTTATGACCCCTGTGATGACAGAAGAGGAGGCGCAGAGCTGGATTACGGGCGGGAGTAGCGGCTCGTACCTCAATTACAGGCTAAATAAACTTTACGTTTTACGTATCTCTTTAAAGTAAATATGCCTCGCGTTGCTGTTTGAATTAATACCACTTCGAAATGCTAAATATTATTCAATTTAACATATTAAATGAAAATAATATTGTAATTAAATGAAAATTTTAATGATCGATTTAATTACATTCGTTTAGAGTCTTTGATAATTTTATTAATGCGAATTGTGAGTTAGTTTGTTTGTTATGCTTTAACTCCTTAATAATTCATTGGATCATAATGATATTGTGCACACACATTGCCAGAGGTACAGAAAATGACATGAGTTACTTACCCTTTATCTCGAAAATAAAACTGACCTCGAGATACATAAAATATTTTCATTATTCATTTAAATGTAACCTATAATACAAAGTTATAACGCAGAATCATCCTACAAAAAAAATCAGGAATAATCGACACAAAAACACTCATAGAAGGGACGGCGGATGGAGCCAAAAAGTTTTCGATTTGGCCATAGAACGCCCGAGCTTAGTAAAGCATCCCACAAGAAGGACCAGCGATCTCATCAATGTTGCAAGAGTCCGCTGAATGTGGGCGACGTGGGACCGTGGGACGTGGGACGTGAGACCTTGTTGGGTCTTGCAATTCCATATGGAACATGTTTAAAGAGGTGTGTAGCCTCTCTGTACCTGACTACAAAAATACTCTGGATGGCGCCTTAGCATAATGACTAGAGTAACTTACAAGACTACATTGGTAGAGCCCGCAACAACATCTGTTGCACGAATGGTCCGGCTTGACCGGTGAAATACCACGACCTCACAGAAGACAGACGTCAAGAAGATGTAGTTTACGTTTCGTCTGATGAGTGAGGCGTCAGAGGACTAATTCTAGTCCTCTTCCCCTTCCCCTTCCCATCCTTTGCTGAATGCGAAAAGTAAACGTAGGCCCTTTCGAATCAATCCTAACGCAAGGAGTGCAATATGATATTGATTGCTTTTACAACTTAAAATTAATCAAGGCATCAAACATTTTTGAAATCAATTGATAGACGTTAATAAGTATAATATTCTAAATTAGATTTGTTACGTTGACTTTGGTTCATTGTTTCGTCATTTCGAGTGGCGTAATTAATTCTGTGCCTTGGGCAATGTAATTTGTGTAATTGCCGCGTCGAAAGCGAGAAATTAATGAGTTTGATGTACTGCCAGTAATTTATCTCAGTGTGGAAAATGGCGGGGGCTTGAGAATTTACTGTTTCCTCTCAGAATGATACAAGCGCACCGCTACGGTTACGCTCGGCTCATTGATTTAAGAAGCTACATTAATTTAAACGACATTTACAGCAAAGTCGCTTCCAATTCTTGAATTAGGTACTCTCAGTGTAGCAAATCTCATATTTATAGTACATATAGTATGCATATAGTCATTTAATCCGGCTCGAAGGACCATGAAGAGATTTCGGTGGACCGTATTATGATAATTACAATATAGGTTAAGTAGCTGATAAAAATAATATAATAAAAATGCGTAGAGCTTTTTACGTGTTCTAACTTAAACCGACATTTTTCAAAATACGATAATAACTTTTTTTTGTTCGAGATACAAAACAAGGTTTTATAACTCGAATAGCATGACAAAATATTTTTGGCTCTACCCCCAATACGCCTTCGGCTTTCATCTCAGTAATAATAAGCTACATATTATCTTACTATTCGTAATTCTTTACGATGAAACATAGCAGTCACTAGCAATGTTTGCCACATTAAAGGCCTGTTTCACAAAGTCTGAGTAAAGTGTCTAATAACTAATTGACAAATAAATTAACTGATACATAAAACTTCCCTTTAAAATAGTATGCGTTTCACAAACGAAGTTTATGTGTCAATTTGTTACTTGTAAATTCGAGATGGCAACATCGCATTTTGACGTTCCGAGTTACGGCACATTTGAGCAATGTCTCAAAAGCATTTAAAATGCATCACTTATGTATTATTTTGTGTTACTTATGGATATACTTTAAATGCATATTCTGCAAAAATATAATGATGATCAAAAAAGCATTTTTATAAATCGATTATTTTTCTTTAAAACGAAACCTATAACCACCCAACAACACTCTTAGCTGACGGATGATCCAACCTATAATTTACTTGGCACTTTATTAACCAATTAAGCTTTTTTTTTATAAGAGAAGGGGGCAAACGAGCGGCGAGAACACTGGGGTGATCAACGTCGCCCATGGACACCTGCAACACCAGAGGAACTGCAGATGCGTTGCCGGCCTTTAAGAAAGAGATAAGCTCGCTTCTTGAAGGAGTGTAGTAGAAGTATTCTGCGTTTCGTCTGATGAGTGTTAATCTGTAAAAGAGTCCTTTAGGCTAAGTGACAAGTCAGCCACAAAAAAAATCTTATGAGTGAGGTGCTGGAGGCCTAATTTTCTCATAAGGATAGGTTGGGAACGGGAAGAGGATTGGACGGGGAGGGTTTAACGGGGAAAAGGAAATATCCTTACTCCTGTCTATACCCTCCTCTGTCCATTAAAGGCAGGAAACGTATCTGCAACACATGTGCTTGTTGCGGATGTCTATGGGTAGCGTTCACTTAACGTCAGGTGATCCGCTTGCTCGTTTGCCACCTTATCCCATAAAAAAAATCACGTAGTAGACATTGTGAAACAGGCCTAAGAAATAAAATGGCATTAGACATTAATTTTAAAATAGTCTTCACTTCTATCGAGACATAATTTATTTAAACTTCTACAACAAATAAAGAAAAATAACTTTTTCACGTTATTATTTACGCGTAACTTACAACAAATTAAAGAAAATTGTGCGTAAGAGAATTATTTGAAGAGCTCTGTAAACAGCGCAGCGCTCGCCCCCTGCCGCGGGCAGAGTTAACTTTTAGTTCATTTACATTATTTAGGTTTGATGAATGAGAGCTTACCGCTAATTTAAAAAAGTTAATTGCTTAATTTTTGTGTAGATGAAAAGGTGTGTGTACGAGTTTTGTGGAATTGTTTTTGCATACCCGTAGAAGAGCTAATCAATTAATTAAAAACCGGACTAGTGAGACTCGGACTCGCGCACGAAGGGTTCCGTATCTATAAAAAAGTAACGTTTGGTGTATGGGAGCAACCTAAAATATTTATTTTATTCCGTTTTAGTATTTGTTGTTAGAGCGCGCAAAAAAGTACATCATCTGTGAAAATTTCAACTGTCTAACTATCACGGTTCATGAGATACAGCCTAGTGACAGACGGACGAATAGACGGACGGACAGCGGAGTCTTAGTAATAGGGTCCCGTTTTACCCTTTCGGTAAGTAACCCTAAAAATACTTTGGAGGTCTTTTTCTGATAATAGATTAAGGTCTACAAATGACTTGTTATAACTTATTAAGTTATTAGGTAAGATCTTATTTTAAATAAAGATATTATCACTGTGAGTTAACTAAAATAAATCACACCCTGATTGAATATTTGTAAACTAATTTAATTTGTCGATAATACAATGAAAATTTTGCGAGGAGGGATGATTGGACCCGATAATTGAATTGTAGGCGCCTGCTAGAGCCCCGCCTCAAGCCGGTATAAGAGGATTTGTTTGGCGACCTTCAAAATGTATAAACCTTGATTATAACTTTAAATATAAATACATTTATCAAAAATCATGATTAAAAGTCAAGTTGACTGCTTTTAAAGCGTACAATTGTGATTCTTTCGTTACCAGTTTTGATATTCATCCAAAAAAACTAGAGTCAAGAATAAAATGCGAGCAGACATAAATGCAAATTTTTGTGTTTGTTAACCTTTTTTTTATATTCTGTCCTAATAGTTCAGAGTAAACAATACATGGGTACAACACTGACTTACTACATCCGACAAGAAGCATCGAAGACATATACACGAAATACACTCTTTTCTTACAACATTAATTTAAATAACAAGAGGGAACTTTGAATGGGCACTTAACGTGTGCAGAAGCGACCGTTTCCTTTCAGAGTCAGCGCTTGGGAAAAGGGAATATTCTTATTCAAATATGTTACTAAACTTTCCTTATTTCCTCACTCATAAAAATATATTCACTTCGCTTAATTCCTTTGTTCGTTCGTCTTTCTCTCGACTAAGACGCCCAAGGGACTTGAAAGATACATCAATTCTCTATTTCGCTAAAGATAAAAATGTTACTACACAATAACCATTCTCACACAACTTTATTTATATTAAAAAATATACGTCACGAAAATAAACACGATGAAACAAAAGAATAAATCTACCTGATCAAATCCCGAACGAGGCGTTCACTGTAATTACTAGCTGAAACCGGCACGCGTTGCAATACCACGTAAAATTAAAGAAAATAAAATGTTTGATTTTACTATATGTTTATTTGTCTTTTTTTTGATGGAACAAGGTGGCAAACGAGCAAGCGGATCACCTGATGTTATGTTAGCGCTACCCATAGACATCCGCAACAAGCAAATGTATTGCATATGCGTTGCCTACCTTTAATGGACAGAAGAGGGCATAGACAGGAATAAGGATATTTCCTTTTCCCCGTTAACCGCCTCCCCGTCCAATCCTCTTCCCGTTACTATCCTATCCTATTGAGGAAAGGGTGGGAAGAGGAAGAGGCCTGAAATAAGGCCTCCGGCACCTCACTCATCAGACGGAACGTAGAGTACTTCTACTTCACGCCTGTATTCTGTGAGGTCGTGGTATTTCACCGGTCGAGCCGACCCATTCGTGCAACAGATGTTGTTGTTGCGGGCTCTACCACTGTTAAAAGATGTCTCTTCAAATATGTCAAAATAATATCAAAAGAGTGCAAAGAGTTTGATAAACGATAATTATGTTTAGTTTTTAACGAAAAAGGAGGAGGTTATCAATTCGATAGGTGTTTTTCTATGTATGTACATCGATTACTCCGTGATTTATGATCCGATTTCGATGATTCTTTCTTTCTTCGACAGCTAGTGCTCGCCATTTGGTCCCATTTTTTTTTATTCAAGTT
>JWHW01011109.1:21517-46490 GCA_000931545.1 Papilio glaucus
TACACTTCTTAAGAACCTATACTGTTTCGTAGACTTTACTGATGCCGTCTGGCTTTGCTTTGATTTCTGTTATAATTACGACGCCATCTGCCATTCGAAGTTGAGTGTGTACTCACCCTTAGTATTGATACCAAGGGTGAAAACTTTTCAAGAAATAAATAATAAATATAATAATAAATATCGTTCAAATCTTCATGACTTTTTACGTACCCTATAGTAAACAGACAAACAATACCTGTTTATTATTTAGATGATTTTTTACTATGTGTTTTACGTGTAGTGTACCTTAACTTGAATTATAGAAGAGTTTGAGCGGAATGTAATCTGTTGTATTATTCAACTCGGTGTCCAGATTCGGTAATAGAGGTCGACACATTTCCACGAATTTCACACTACTGCTAAAAGTATAAAAATCTTTATTTTAGTGTCATCATTTTATATATAAAGACGAATCTTGTCTCATATTTTTACAGAAAAAATGATTGACTTTTAGCTTTTAGTTTTTCTGTGTATTAGCACAGGTTCACACAATTGTGACATTTAACTGCAGTACCAAAATTACGTCTTTGTGGGGAGTTATAGAATTGCCTTTTTGATATACTAGGTAATATTCAAAGCGATGGAAAATCTATACTAGAAAACCATTTTCACCACCACTGCCACCATGTTTGTTTGCAAGCAGCACGTGCAAGAGGCAAACCAACAAAACCTATACATGCAAATATTAACAAAATAATGTAATCCAATAATAGTTTGTAAACTCTATAACATTCAATTGCTCATTAAAAAATCAAAGTTTAAAACGCGTCACCAAGATGAGGGATTTAGGGATTTTTCAAAAAAGTTAAAACGTTGAAAATTCAATATAGTAATGTGAGGTTCCATTTGGAATATGCGTCACAGATACGGAACCCTAGGTATGCGATATACATTGACCGTATACAGTACAACGAATTCCTAAGGTTCCTAAATTATCGTACTAAATATAAGCAAAAAGATTATTTCAAGCAGTGTGCTAATTGTCATTTCCTCCCCCTGCTGCATCGACGTAACATATCCATAGTAGTGGTCCTGAAAGAAATACTAACCACCATCATTGATTGTCCCGAAATCTATACGTATAATAAAAATGTAACTGTCTGTACATAGAAGATATTTGAGAAAAACTATAAACTATCATAAACGCAATAAAACCCAAAACAATAATTATTAGAATTTTTGTCTGTTTGTCAGTATGTCTGTTTGTCTGTGCGTTTGTTACCGCTAATCTCAGAAGCGGCTTAACAGATTTGGGTGCGGTTTTCACTAATGTAGTGTGGTAAGCTTCACTTAACATTGAGTGTTTGTTTTACCTCAATCGGTTTATAAACAAAAAAGTTATATCAATTTAACTGTGCTACGGCCATACTATGCCGACCCCACAACGCGGGAAAAGGGCAGGGAGATGATGATGAGGTTACGGTAGTATTAAGTAGGTAATATTTTTTCGTTTAATTAAAATTGCAGGGCGGGTGAAACCGCGGGGCACTGCTAGTCCTACATAAAATCAAATTGTACGTGCCCAACAGAACATTCCGTATCAGTCCCTTACTATATGTTTCAAAAGCTAAAACGAATTATCGTCAGAATACAATAACTCAACGTGCATGTAGATTATTTAACGATTGCTAGAGAAGGTAACGTCGACCTTGACCTATTCCATAATAGTCTCTCTGTGATGAAAAGGCTACTAGCTTCTTTGATATACCTGCCTACCTCTAAGAACAATTGATAAAACTACCTAACAATAACTCGAGCTTCAGTATCGATTATTTCTCAGTACCTACTCGATGTTATTTTCTATTAATTATGAAACAGTGCTTCCCGCTTTCTTTTGTGATCATGATTATTATCCCTGCTTAGAATTACTATTATTAGTATTAGGCATATCAATAGGCAACTAATTGTAACTTATTACAAATGAAAATACGTAAATATCTTGTGAGAAGTAATGTTAAGTATCTACTACTAGTTTATTAATATAATTTTATCGTATGTGCTTACTATAAGTTTAAATTGTTGCCATAAGTGAAAATTTGTAATTGACTTTTTCGCTATTTACTCTGTTAACTATTGTAGTAGATAATTTCCTTAAAAAATAAAATAAAATAGTTGCCGATAGAGCCGAGACTCGGTCTTCTCGGGCACGCTGGGATCCCGAAACCGGGGTCCCCTCTCAGGGGCCCTTGAGCACAGTCCGTGGAGCGTCCGCCGAAGCGAGTTTGGCGGCCTCTCAATCCGGCAATATAAATAAAGTCCCTCTTCTGAGGGTGCCCTCGAGCTAAGTTGCACATAAAGAGGTTTAGGCTAGGCGCCTTCTGCATCCTGCCGCCTCAAACCCGGTGAGTCTGGCAAACAGTGACACGTCGTCACAAAAAAATGATAATGCCGAAAATAAGCGCCCAGTTTAAAGTTTCACTCAAACATTTGTTTCTTTTATTTGAGATAACAAATATTTTATGCTGTAAATCACTTTAGATAGTTATGTCCTCTTAGTTTGTGTGTCTATCAACCGAGTAAAACCCAAGAGATCTTATACTTTTATATGTTAACAAATAAACTAAAAATTGTGTCTGATGTTTGGCGAAAAGGATTTTCTCTTATCGTATTTGACATGAAGCTGACTGAATAACAGATAAGATTTGCAATTTCTTTTTTCGCTGGTTGGGTTAAAAGATGTTCGAGTTTTCACAAATAAAATATAAAAAGGAATACGTAATGTATGAAGAAATGCCTCGGGAATATTAGAGGAAAACGACGCGCTCCGCTGACTCGGAAACAAAGATCAACGACGAACAGAGGCCGAGTGGAAACGAAGTTAGATATAAATGTAGTTTTATTGTTATATTATATTCAATACGTTGCCGAGGATACTTCTATTTATAGATTGTTCCCAACTTATACTCGGAATTTGATTTTATCTTAACAAGTAGGTAAATTAAAAAATTGTACGTGAGCTCAAGGTGCAAGGTGACGGTTACATATTGCAGCCTAGAAAACTAAGTTTGTTGTAAAAAAAAAGCTTCTATACCGTCAAAAAACTCTAATCACGTTAGTGCTTTGATCAGTTTTATGAGCGTAATGAATGTATGAAAAGTACGTTTCCTCACGGAGCATACACTCTGCGAATTGAGATCCGTCAATTAATTTACACTTTAAGTTAATTACTCTGTATTTGCTTACAAATATGAGTTATTGTCCAGAACTAGCATGCATTAAAATATGTCACAGATTGAGTACAACTTAGAATACTGTAGCTTTATTTATCGTAGAAAGGGTGTTTTCTATCCATACCTTCATCAAAATTAATGATTCAAGAAACATTTTACTTCACTCTTGGCGGAAAGACGATTGACTTGGACGCAATGAAAAAAATATATAAAGAATTCTTCATGACCCTGAGATAGCATACTATTAATGAGGTTCTAACTAACTAGTTCGTTGTCCAATATCATCTTTACCTCCAATATATAAAAAGGCGCTGAGTATGTTTGTTCCCTATAGACTCTGAAACGGCTGGACCGATTTCGATGAAACTTTTAGGAAACGTCCAGATTGGCCCAAAGGGTGTTCCTGTGAAATTTGATAGCGATCGGTACGACATAATTAGTGCACAAGCGAATTAATTAATATTAGATATGTGATCACGATATTATAGGATACGTTCGCACTCTTCTGTTAGTTGTATGTGAACTACAAAAACTAAATTACAAGAAAAAATATACTAAAAACATAAACAGTATTAAAACATAAATATTATATTTCTCAGTTGAGGTCAAGGACAATAAACTTGATATAGGGCATACCTTAACAGCTTCTTTTATAGCAGCAAAAGTTGGTCGCTGAACAAAATTGCCCCCAATAAATAATGTAGGCGATCAATTGCCTCCCGTAATGAAAACCCCGATCTGGTGTTCCCATAAACAAAATCCTCTTTTATAGGGTAAGATAGCAAATTTTACACTCCCATATCTAAGGCGATGAAATCCTTTTTACGCGTAAAAGGTCTTTACATGTTACTCTATCAGTAGCGATAAACTGCAAGATATTTTTCAATAAAACTGCAAGTTTTATAAGGAATCATTGAATAGCTTTTGATATTTCTTTACTTCTTATATTGAAATCATTACCGACGAGTAGGTTGTTACAACTTACGTGAGACAATGTTTATGCTTTCACGTACGCATACATCAGTGTTTATACCGACAAGTTTTGGACCTATCTGAGGTCCCACATGGTGAGTGAGATTAGTTCGCGATCGCGCCCCGCCTCGCCTAGTTGTCGAGTAGGTTTTGTTCTTCATAAAAGTCGACTTACTAATGATTTTTCGACTTACGTCAAAAGGTACTAATTACTATATATTTCAAACTTTTCAACACGTTGCTAAAATGAGCTTAGTACGTTCTTGTTTGAAAACCATTGTTTTGTAAATAAACTTCTGGTTATCGATAGTTGTAAATAATGATAAATTGATTTTTTCCTTAACTACGTATTTTTCGTTGTTCCAGAGAGTATCGATAAATCGGGGGAAGATCCAGTGGTAGCAGCTCTAAGACCATACAGCGCGCCGGATGAAGACGAACCCAAACAGTCAGCTGAACTGTTCCACAAACTGTTTGGCAACTTTTCTGGGAACAATCACAAACAAGAACCTATCGATGATGTTTCTTTGCTCGATCATTTGTATAACGTAGAGCATATTTACGACAACAACGAAACACAAAAGCTAACTATGGAAGATATTTTAAGTGCGGACATTGCAAAAGATAGTTTAATTAATGACACTTTAAATGATTCGGATAATGTGACTATAGTGCGACCAACCGTTCATGAAGATGTAGTGACTAAATTTTTAAGATTAATAGAAACACAACATTTGTTAGGTGAAAATTGTACAGCGGGTACACATTTAAATTTAGGCGAAGGTGTGGTAGATAGATATGCTCAAGAAAGATTTCGAATAGAAGCGGAGGTAGCTGTTAATAGAGCAAATATGTTGACAAGATTATGGAAGTATGCGGGGCCATCGGTGATGAACAACGAATATCTACTGCACGCGAGTGTTTTTTCCATGGTCGAGTTTGACGATGATGTGTTCGCGGCTGGTAATTGTTACGATCAGTACCAATATAAGGATTACCAACTTTTTTGTCCGTTCGCGTATAGACTTCCCGAAGGGCCGATTCTAGCAAAGGATCTGGCTGTTGAATACAAATATTTAAGCAACACTTCGGAATGGTTCTACATCGCGCGCAAGAACGCTGAACGGGTGATCCGCAACCATAATCAATTTAGAAGGGGTAAGTTTTAAGTTACTGATAGATGGTTGATAAGCTTGTAGAAAATAAATTAATAAGCAACACGCTTATGAATTTATATTTTTTTTGAGAGTGATAGATTTACAGAGATATGAACTCTTACAGATATATATTACAAAATTATAGACAACAATAAAGATAAATATTTTCTGATAACAAATATGTTCAAAAATGCTTACAAAGGCCATCAGTTCAAAATTATCATCTGTATCATCCTTGTCTATGGCCACAAGATATCATTTAGGAGCTTGAGACAATGATGATAGAAATTAATATCTTTAATTTATAAAAACAACTTTATGTAAGACTGTATAAAGTTTTTCCACGGACAGAATAACTAGAGAGGACGCGATGGCCACTTGTGTATAGAAGCCACTCGATGCTGCGGACGAAGTGTGCAATTTGATTTAGTGTAAAATAAAACCTCTTTGTGTCTTTTATTCAGTAAGATTAAATACGCTTGAATTGTTTTTTTTTAAATACTTTTCGCTCGAATCAATCAAATAGATAAAATATCTTACAACAGTTAATTCTCTTTTTCTTGCAATGTAAGGTAAAATTAAATTAAATATACAACTTTAAATGTTTCTTATGACATGCAATACTTACAGTAAACAACTAATAAGAAGAGTTCACTAGTTTTTTTTGTGTGTGTGTTTGACACGTTGAACCAAGCTACAAAACGATATTCTATGTAATTTTTGTGACTGGAAGGAGCAAAAACTTGAAGCAACCTTAAGTTTTATGCTCATCCAGTAATATTATAGCTTCGATGGAAGTAAAAAATCTAACAATTACCAACAGGCTACAATACGTACACGTATAACGACACAGCACACACAGAGCGAGAGTTCGATGAGATTCTCTCCGTCACGTACGAGGACGGCAAGTGGTCCAAGCCGTACTACGACTGTGGCGGCGGTAACATTTGGATGTTAACTTATACTGTACCCTTCTTTGGATTCAACAACGGCACATATTTCTTCAAGTAAGTTCACACATTGATCGACTATTTTAAAGTTCACTTTTTATGCCTGTCCGGAAATTATTGTGCAAATCTTCAATTGGTTGGCCAAATGAATACTGTATCCGACTAAATTAAAACATATTGCGGTGCTGAGTTAACCTCACGGAGGATAGTCACGGAGGAGGATCGAGTGACTAAGCGAAATATCACGCTTTTCCCTCTACGACTTGATCGAATCGATAATGAAAACAAGAGATAGCGATCCCTGAATGTCCCCGTAGACCCCCGGTACGATTTCAATCGAGTCATGTTTTACGGATCATGGTCCGACCGCGTCTTACGGGTCTAAAAATAATATTGAAAAAAATATTACACGCTTAAATGTTTGTACTGTTTGACAGTTCTTTGGTTTTTTTTTTTAATTAAAACCAGACATCCAATATTGGACGTTTTAATAAAGTCTTTAAAAACTGTACTTATGTAAGGATTTAATGGCTATACACATTAATTCGATGTATTTTATCTTTAAACTACTTAAACATTTAATAAATAAAAAATATTTTACGTTATTGTAAGAAAAAAAAACGTTTTTTACGCAATCAATTGCTTACATTTGCAAATAGACGGTATCAAATATTATGAAGGTCAAAACAAACATAAGTGAAAAAAGCGTACACCACAATTGAGTAAATGTACTTGCGTAACCCGTTGTCCTAGTTGTGCGACAAACACAGCAATACTCGACGCGACGTGAAACCGTATGTAATAACCGTAGAAAAAAATAGTCGTATGTATTGGTCGCATTATGTAGCATAGTATCGCGTCTGCGCGTCTGTGTCGAGTCGCGTTTCATCGCTCATTTAGAAAAGTCTCGGATAAGAGTTATTTGACATTATATTAGTGTACTTTATTTCTTAAGGAATTAAATATACCATTACTCTTTGTGAATCAATTTGTTGATACTGTAAATATAAGCTATTCGTGAACTTCATAACGTGTATTTAAAGGTGCAGAAGAACATTAATATTAAATTATGCCTTAGCCCTAAAGCGTTAAATTTCCATATGGCCTCATATTTCTCTTTATTATAGGGTTGTACATTACATTCTAATGTTCGTCTTTAACAATATTTGTTATTACGTATTTAAGTCAATATTTGTTCTCAGTCCACTTATGATTGATTTCTTATAGCAAATAAATCACACTTGTGTGGTAGCGAAAATGTTGTAGTATGTGGTGACGTCACAATGTCTTTAATTTTAAAATATATGTACATATAATATTACTTGCTGTGCTGAGAGGAATAGTGACACTGGAGAGCATTTTTAATGTTTTAGGCCAACCCTATTTTCGCATTAAAAAGTAGCCTATGTCCTTCCTCAAGCACTAAACTATGTCTGTACCAAATTTAATTTAAATCGGTTTAGTAGTTTAAGCGTGAAAGCGTAACAAACATACAGAGTTACTTTCGCATTTATAGGGATTGCAACATCTAGTTTAAGTAAAAATACAAAAATAAGGCACATAATATTCTATTTGTTGAAATTTGCGTGTTTTAAAACTATATTGGCAATTCGTTTAAGGTCGGGGGCATCCAATGTCAAAGCATTTTACAGATCTTTTATTTATCCGTCTATATAAAGGTTTTCGTTCGATGGCATTTACAAATTACCTTTTAGACTGACATGTAACGTACCAAAAGTAAAAGGTGGATTCACTTTTATACACTTTATAAATCGGTTCCGTACAGGAATTTCTTTCTGATTTCAAAACCTTTATTAATTTATTAGAAGCTAATAAAATATAATTTACACACTATTTAATAATTCTAACAAATCACGCAAATAGTATGTAATAAGCTTTATGTATTGTTTATAGATTTGCATAATGTTTTGGTTCGTTTTGTTTCTTTATAAAATGTTTGTTGAACTGTAACAATACCCAAATATATTGCAATCCGTTTATTATATAAATAAGGTCATTATATATAGATTAAATTAAATATATATATATATATATAACAATATCAGATAACTTCTTTTTAGATACATTAGATATCAACGGACTTCACCTAGAAACGTGTAATCTTTAAAAGAGGGTCAAAAGTGCCACGAATCGAAAAGGATGGTTACCAGAGGTAATCAGAGCGAAGTACGGTTGTGCACAATATTCTCTAGCTCCAAAATCCAACATTTGAGTACGAATGGCAACAGTTTTAACATTTAACTCGAAGCTTCTACAACATGCATATTTCTCTCGGAGAACCCTAAATTGATTTTTCGTCGTTCGTCAGTCCCATTCTACATTGTGTTCGGAGCAATAACAGAGATTGGGTCGGTAGATAGAGCCGGCGGAATGGATTATTCTGAACGAAAGTTGATCGGTAGATGATAACCATTTCACCTCGTCAGGGACAATCACGGATTTTTTAATACTTTACTTTGTATAGAAAGGAATCAGCTGACGTGTATACCACGAATCTACATATCAATTATTCTATTTTATATCCTTTGTTAAAGTAAGCGTTTAATGGTGCATGATAAATGTTTTTATTAAACCAAACATTTATCAAACAAACCAGTGGTTCGTCTTATTTTCAGTGAAGGTATGTTATATGTTGAGAAAGGTATGTTTCGGTGGTTCGGGCTTGTTGAAAGGATGAATGAAGAGAGAGTAACGAAACAAATTTATGTAGCAAAAGTGAGTGGCAGTGTTGGTAGGGGACGCCCTAGGAGAACTTATATCGAAGATTAGTGGCTTATTAAAAAAAGACCATATAAGGAGTACCCGTAACGTACGAGCATGTATGCTTAGATGTAACAATGTAGAATAAGCGAGAGAGGTGTGCCAGGATCGCGCCAATTGAAAATCCATAATCCCTGCCTATCCCTCTGGGTTATGGGCGTGAGTGCATATTTATTTTTCACTTTTCCTTGACTAAACACGAACATGGCCAGTATCTGTTATAAATACTCAACTAATCAATTGAACTAAACCTGTAACAAACTCCCTCCATACAGAGACAACCTTGAGAGAGAGCTTTTATAGCCTTCATTAAGGACGCACTCTATGAAGCTACATAAATATTAATTATTTCATAAAAGCGAACGTATAGACGCGTTAGTAGGATAATTAGAACCTACCATAAAAGATACTCTCTTAATTGTATATATTTGTACATTTTTTTTATATTTCTTTTATGGAAGAAGGTGGCGAACGAGCAATTAGGTCATCTGTTGTGACCAACAGAGGCATCTGCAACATACTAATGAGTTGCAGACGCGTAGCTTTAACGGGCAGAGGAGGAATAGACCTTTGCCTATCAAATCATCTTCCCATTGCCATCCTTACCTTATTAGAAAAGGATGGGAAAGGGAAGATGACTAGATTTCCGGCACATCACTCATCAGACGAAACGCGGAACACTTCTACTTCACGCCTGTCGTGGTATTTCACCGGTCGAGCCAGCCCATTCCTGCAACAAGATGTAGCGGACTCTACCACTGTTAAGTTTGATACTTAAGGTTTGATTTGGTTTAATTTGATTGAAAAGTTTTAATTTAGTAAACCTAAACATTATTAACACGGTAAAGAATTAGAACCCTTACACAATACCTGATTTATTTTGCAATTTTCGTACGTGGCTTGCAGCCTGTCCTGGATATTACTAGGTCAGACATTTTTCTTTGCACGCAATTATAAAGCAGCGCTAAACGTGTTTAACTTTTTAATGAAAGTAAAGAATATAAAAGTGTCTATCTTGGTTCTAAGAAATTTCAAGCAATGTATAAATTAAATCTTAAATAACGTATTTATAATGTGAAATTAAAGGAAATTGTACTCTAGTGACATACAATACTGTCCAAATGAGATTAAAATATTTTCTTAACCATACAACATGAAAATGATACTCATGTTGCTTTGTAGACCTCCTCAGTTCCTTTTTATACAGTATCCAATCAAGCAGTTTATTATCTGTTTCACTTATTGCTTGATGAATTTGATTTCCTTCTTTGGTTATCGCGAAATCATTAAATCTTTTCACGTTTGTGTCTTCAATTGTTTTTTATGAGTACATAAATAGACAACTTCCACTATACTTTTACTCGGTCGTATCAATCATTTGAACATTAATTAACAATTTACGTACTTCAGTCCAATGTAGGGTAACAAATGGGTTTCATATTATTTCTATAACAAAACGAAAATAACAAAGTTGCGTGTCGCTTTTTGTTTGATTTATCTTTTTAGCTATATTTCAATCAATCACAATGAAGTATTGTTGATCGTTTATTTTAAATACAAATTTCCATAAAGCAAGAAAGCCATTTTTAAAAACGATTAAAAAGTAGACGTGAAGTTGAATATAAGATTCAAAATAGCGTTATAGGAGAAAAGTGTAGCTTAAAAGTGGAGGTTGTAGCTAGAATTGAGAAAGGAATGCTTCGGTGGTTAGAGCATGTTGAAAGGATCAATGAAGAGAGAGTAACGAAACAAATTTATGTTGCAAAAGTGAGTGGCAGTGGGTCCAAGGAGAACTTATATCGATCAAATTAGTGACATACTAAAGAAGGGCGATATAAGGAGTACCCGTAACCCACGAGCATGTGTGCGTAGATGTATAGTAGAAGAAGCAAGAGAGGTGTGCCAGGATCGTGATAAATGGAAATCCATAATTTCTGCCTACCCCTCAGGGTTAAAAGTGATATCATACTGCCCCGAGCTATAAGTTAATGGGCTCCAGAGTAATGTTTAAGATCACATGAAGGTCACTGCGAGATTCTCCCTGCGAGATTAAATTACTATCGATGAAATCCGCTTTAAAATCAACCTACCCCTTTCGCAACTTGATATCCAATAGAATCATATATTCTCCCACTTTAATATATTCATTTTGTATGTAGAAGACACTATGTTATGCCTTTCTTTATTATTATTCATAACATATAGTTTGTTACAGGAAGGCCACATTGTCTCCAACTCTTATCGCACGCGCCGACGTTTGCTCCGTTTTGCCTTTTATGTTTTTACATTTAAATTTTATTCGTTCGTAACATTCTTATGTTCTTGAAATGAACTTATAAATTTCATACTTCTGTTTTGTGATAATAATGTGGGGTGACAATTAAAAACAATACAACAAATTATAAAAAAATAACTTTTAATTGTTCGTTTTTAAATAAGTCATTAGTTTTATTACATTCTGTGTTATTATTAATAATTATTATTAATTATTCATGTGACATGAATACATACATTAAAAATCGGATTTATTTTCACATGGGACAGTAACCTTAACGATGAATTGAAGTTTATGATGAAAATACACGTAATGACAATAGTATAAGATACGGCATAAGAAATTTAAACCCTCATCTGTTATTTGATTGCAAATTGTACTCGAGACTAACTTTCCGTTGCACGTCAACTACACAACACCTAGAGTAGTAACGTAATAGAATATAAATAGTTAAGTAAGGTTCAATCTAATTTGGTTTCAATTATTTAACAGTGTTGGCCACAGATTTATGAATGTACATATAGTCTAACTCCTGATTAAATAACAGATGAGGGTATAAATTTCTTATGCCAAATCATAGACTAGTATTTGCGGTAAACCATACATTAAAAACGGATTCCTCATATTTATATAGAAGATTTTTAATGTGCACTAAATTTATTTAAGAGGTACGAGTGGGATCGACATAGACTTGCGGCGGGTCGACATAGACCAGTGCCCGCTGAGGACTGGCTCCACACAGCTAAATATATTCGCAGGGACCGACAAATGCAAGAAGAAAACCACTGAGGTAAGCTTTATAAAACTATATTTAATCCAAAAAATAAATAAATAATAAACTTTAATCGTAGAAATAGTAAATCATTTATTACATGTTGACGACATGACAAAGGAGTGACTAGGAGTGACTATGACGGATGATCAACCGATTCTTGGAAGGTGAAAATGATTTTGATGAATGAATTGATTTTAATCGATTTTGCTCGCTCGTTACGATTATTAACCGTATCTTATAGCCATACCACTGTGGAAGGAATTCGGATACTGTGATGTCTTTTGCGTTTCTTAAATGACATGAAAGACAGGGATGGAGGAGTTCGAAAGGGGTGATATTTCCGAAAAGGTATCTGTGATTGAATTATCAGAATACATTTGATGTACAATCTATTTATTTGATTCTAGATCTAAAGCTAGCACGATCATAGTTAAAGAGTTTCAAAATGCTAACACAATCAAAGCACTTAACGTGTATTTAACTTCAAGTAACGAAGTTGCAATTACAAACTTAGCTGCTCCTTTAACAAATTTACTTTCTCGCTTGAGAAAATTTTCTCTTCAAACTTTAACATGCGGGCGATGTTTAACCTTAAGCATTTTAACTTTCTCCTTGTAGTGAATACGTGTGAACAAACAGTTCTAAAGGCAGCGGAAATTTTGTTAATTTTCACGATCTTTTAGTTACTTATAGATCGAAAGAAAAGAAAAATTTGAAATGAAAGCATGGAAATGAATGAAACGTATTAGCTGAACAAATAAAAAGAAGAGACACAAACGAATTCCTTAAAAGAATAATTTTATTCTCCGAAATGGAGCTCATTTCGATCAACTGAGTTCACTTGTTTTTGTTCTTTTAAGTCAAATCGGCTTATATTTATACTTTCGTTTTATACACCATGTTTACTAGAGATATTTGTTTTGCAATTGACACTGTCTATTGATGGCATAAAGATAGGAAAGCTTTTGTCCTACTGTAGCTACTTCGATTCTTGAGTCTGGTAAGCGTATTCTCAAAGATCTTTGAATGCAGTTTTTTTCATTCGAAAAAAAAACATTTTGTGTATGGAATTAGGTGGTAAACGAGCAACCGCTTCAACTGATGTTACATGACCGCTACCCGTAAGCATCCGCAACAAGTGAAGTCTCAGATGCGTTGCCTACCTTTGAACAGAGGAGGGGATAGATAGGAAAAACGATATATCCTTTCCTATTCATCCCCTCCAATCTCTAATGGGATAGGAACGGCAAGAAGGTTGATATTTGGCCTGCAGCGTCTCACTCATCAGATGTACTTTTCTACTTCATGCTTGTCTTCTGTAAGTCCTAGTATTCCACCAGTCGAGTCAAACCATTCGTGCAACAAATGTTGTTGCCCTCTTTAAACCTACCCTTTTTAAATATGTATATTTCCATTCATTTTAGTAAATTTATTTTTTTGTTTACAAAGCCTCTTGAAGGGGGTTGGCGTCAGGCAGGCGGCAAACCGTAAAAACTGTAGCCAGTGGACCACGGTCAAACTATGCCGACCCCACATAACGTAGAAAAGGGGCAGGGTGATGATGATTTTCTTTGAGTAAAATTGGCTATCTCTAGTATGTAAACTACTTGACCTCCAGATGAGATCCAAAAATTACATCCTTGTTATTTGTCAAGGTAATAAAAACGTTGACTATTCCAAAGAATAACAAAATGAGAAACGATACATGAAATAAAATTCTTTCACAAACATGCAAATTTAAAAAGTCAACACTTGATGTCTTTTATATTATACATACATTATATTTATATTATACCACAGTTTTAAGACAGTGTCACCGCCATACAACTCACTGTGTAGATCTTTCTTAAAAAGAGTAAATTTAATCTTTTCTTTTGTCTTAAAAAAATCAAAGAAATATTCACCAAGTACAGATGACAGGTATTAAAAAGATGTAAATGCGAATTTATTTCTTAGAGAAAATTTGTAGGAGGAAAATAATTTATAAAACACCGGTCACTAAGGAATTCTGTCCGTCAAAAAGCAGAGAGCCGTCTTTCTTTGTTCCGTAAAGAAAATCGGCTTAAGCTTCGGGGACTTAAATAACAGGGGCGAAAAATTGAACGGCGGGGAAACAGATGTTTCCAGGCCCGCTCTTTTACTCTTTTAAGTCTACGCTTTGTTGGCGTCATTTATTACATACTCTGTGGTAAATTGAACTTATGTAGTTTACAGAAATACTTCTTGATTATTGAGTCTCTCTGCTTCTTGAGTATTGAATTTCAATGCGTTTTTTTGATGTTTTTACTGTGACTTTTATTTTGATTCTAATGTCGAACATTATAACTGTTAGATTCCGTTTTATTTCCCTTGATCGACTGCGGTTTTTGTGGAATCTATTTATGAGATGTATCAATTATCTATTGTAAAATAATGTGGAATACGGACAGGCGCCCATTTGCTTTCTATCTAATTATCTTTGTAATTAAAAATGAAAAACCATAGGTGATATAGGAACATACCATTAGAATTGATACTCTGAATTCCAGTTGTATTTTGGGACTAGATTTTGGATGGGCCTTTAAAATAAAAATTACATTTCTGTACAATTACCCAGCAGTTTAACAGTAAAAACTCCTGGCTGCTTGATCACTCGGTACTTGAGTTCGAATCTCCGGGACAAACTGTGTGGTGTTTTATTGGGTCTGTTGAGGTTTAAAACAAATCACAAAATAATAATTACGACTTACTTAGCTCTGTAACTGTAGTATTTAGTATATCAAAATTGACTTTAAATAATTGAGAGTTTTCTTTATCCTGTCCGACAAATTGCTGTATTTTTTTTTAACAAAAACGTCAACTGTAAGCGCGTAGAGCTCTGACAAAGAAGTCAATTAATGCTATTCTCTCGAGACTTGTATAGTAATGAACGTCTTTGAATATAATGATTCCCAGTGCGTCCCGGTGCCCGGACTTGGGTTCAGGCGGGGCTCGTACCGCTGCGTTTGTCGCCGCGGCTTCTACTTCCCCAACACCACCGCCGAACACAGATACTACAATGGAAGTGACATCGAAGAGGAGTATGAAAAACATCTCTTGGTAAGTAAATCACTTTTTAAATTCTATATGACTTACTAAAGAAAGCCGGTATTAAGAGTACCCGACCCCAACGTGCATGTATGCGTAGATGTATGAATGTAGAAGAAGAGAAGTATGCTAGAACCGTTCCGTGAAATTCGTTATCTCTGCCTACCTCTCTAGGTAAGCGCTTATGTTTTTTTTATTCTTATTTTTGGTAATTTCTGACCACAATCATCTGTTGTTAAGTTGCGATGTCTTCGAAAGATGGTACACGCTAGTTTAGCATTCACTCTTCTCCCAATCCTTTGCCACGTATATTACGCACGAAGACTATTTTTCCGATTCAATGTCTATCCTTCCTTTATACAGAAACTTACCAGTGATCACAGTATATCATTGTGATGGGAGGAAAGATATTAATTGCGAAAAAAGAGGGTATCGTCCTAATAACTCAGTAATAATTGATTTGATATTGATTAATAGTATTTATTAGATCTCATATTTTGTTTATTTAATTACTTTAATGAAATGTAAAAATACTAAGAAGAAAATAAGAAATTTATTTTTAATTAAGTAAAAGCTACGTCTTTCTTAGTCGTTAGGTACAGTTATAGAAAAAATATAAAAACAGATCAACTGGTATAAAAAGATTTTCATCTTTTATTTTCTAGTGCCAATTAGTGAAACTAAAAGCTCTTAGTTTATGTGACTAATAAACATTGAATAAAGAATTATTTTTAATAGTTTTTAATATTAATACTTTTACACTGTTAGAATAGTTAAATCATCCTATTTTGTACCCTATTTTTTATGGAAGAAGGTGGTAATCGAGTTTGCAGTACACCCGATGTGACTGGAACTGATAGACATCGATAACAAACAAATGAGTTGTAGATGCGCTTCCTACCTTACGGTTATCCTTAAACAGGATGGGTAGGGAAAGAGGACTGAAATAAGGACACCGGCACCTCGCTCATCAGACGAAACGCAGAATACTTCTACTTCACGCCTGTCTTCTGTGAGGTCATAGTATTTCACCGGTCGAGCCGGCCCATTCGTGCTACAGATGTTGCAGACACTGTAAAAAGTAAAACACGAGTCCTTTTATTATGAAGTTAACGAACATATTTTGCTTTAATTATTAATGTCACGTAGAAAATTTTCTGTAGCATTTTCTTACTGAAATCTTTTATATGGAAAGAATAAGAATTGACGAAAATTTATGCAGGACATGTTAGTAACCGGGTGGGGACTTTAGAGGAACCTTCATCGACTGGGTTCGTGTTTTATTAAAGAGAAATAGTTTGGTATGAAAAATTGGGCTCTTGGCTCTGAGAGTCGTTAGTATTAATTTGTACTTCAATTAAAATCATCATTATCATCATCGTTATCATAGACTAATCTCATATCTCATATCATAGGCTAATAGACTATCACTGCCGGACGTACCCCTTCATCTCCATTAAGACTGGTATCTTGCGACCTTCTTCCAGTGGACCTCCGCGACCTTAACTTTCCTCCTACCATGTTGTGGGTCCAAGCTGCTTAGTCCTAACTTGAGCCATTTTAGAACCTTTTGACTTCATCGCCCTATATGTTAAGTTACTTTGCTATAATTCAATTTCTCTGCAGCACCAGATGTCCCTGTACTCTATATTTGCGGCGTTCGAGTGCCTGCCTTGCGCGGAGGGGTGCGAGGCGTGCGTGGATGGGTCGCCCTGCGTAGCCGCTCTAAACTGGGTCGTCAGAAGCTCCATCTTGGCGTTGGCCTGCTTCGTCATATCCTGTTTGCCTTTCATCGTATATTTTACCATTAAGTACGGACATGTTAGGGTGAGTGTAGTTAGCAGTAAAAATTTACGTCAGAAATAACTTGCATGTTGTCAACAAAAGTCAACAAAAGTTCATTGTGCTATGTGTGCGTATTCTTGTCATAATCAGCTTTGTCTGTGTGTCCGTGACAGCTGTCGTACAATGAACATCTTGTCACTCACACTCACTGTATCTATCTATATGCACTCATAGCGTCGTGTGTCAAGTTTACAACTATCTCTTTCTTGTTATTCATTTAGGTCGTTCGAGCCGCAAGCCCTGCCCTGCTCAGAGTCATAGTATTGGGAGCTGCTCTGATCTACTGCACCACGCTGGTCATGTACGGGAGGCCCACGGTGTTCACCTGTACGTTGAGGGTTTGGCTGCGGGAGGTTGGCTTCTGTCTCACGTACGGCGCCTTGATGCTGAAGACCTGGAGGTTTGTAAAGCATTTGTTATTCTATGAAGAGGTTCAATATTTATTATATATGTGCTGTGTCCCGTTGTTTCACCCGCCGTGCAACATAGTCCAGCCTAAACTGAACCCTATTTAAGATGATTGATCGTATAGAACTGAGGTCAACTTACATTGGACTCTTATAATTCTCCATACAAACTTTCATTCCCTGCTGTAGTATTGGCTGCGCGTTGATCAGTCAGTCAGTTTCTTCTTTCATATACATATAGATAGATCTTAAAGTGAAGGCTGAGTACATGACGACTGGACCATAATATTTTAAAACAAAATACGTTGTCTTATTCCTGACGAATTGGACCACAGTTTATGACCAAAATTAAACACTCACTTGGACCGATCCTAAATCGAAATACACTTATTTAATATATTTCTTTACAATATTAAAAGCAATTCGTTTAATGTCACCGAGCAGCTTCGACGCTCGGTTAAAGATAACTCGTTGATTTCCCAGCCCCGGGATCATTTCATTACACAGCGACAAAATTTCTCCGAGTTTCGCGAAGCCTTTTATAAAACCCTTAACCTTTAAGGTCGACATCTTATTCAATTTCCAGGTCGTAAATATTTAGATGACACGCTTAACTCGGAGCCCCGGCAGCTGAAGTTACAGAACAAATTGTATTCATTTATCCTGTCCGACGCTTAACCTTGTTGTGTGTTAGATTTATAATTCTACTTAAGTGTCACTTGACATTGCAACTTAGGAAGGTTATACACAAAGAATATTAGTAAGAAATAAGATACGGCGTACTTCAACCCAAATAACTTGGCTATAATTATTGTTATTTCCTTTCAAACGAGCTTCTTTAATGAACCTATTGTCATTAACGAGGCACATCATAGTTAGTATGTTAATAATATAAGAAATTTCTGAGACTATTTCAACATGTTACCTTAAATTACTTGTCAGGTTTCCTCTAAGGTCAAATTTTGTTACGTCTGTCAACATCTTTATGATACTCTAATAATGTTATTACTTCGTCTATGAGAGATGATACAGCACCATACCTCTTTATTATCAGAACTTCACAAAAGCTATGAAACATTTAGTGGATTTTATTATTTCTTAATAGGATATCAATGATTTTCCAAGTGAGATCGGCAAAGGCTGTGAAGATATCGGACATGTACCTGCTCCGACGAATCGGGGTGATAGTAGGGGTGGCGTGCGTGTTGCTATCCATCAGAACGCTCGTGGCGCCACCGGCTGTCATAGTGGGTCGCACCAGAGAAGACCTCAAGGCATACCTGTGCAATACAGACTGGTGGGATCATTCCTTCACAACACGTGAGTATTCAACAAGTATTAAGTTATTTGTAGTTATTAAATAATTTGATGGTACATCTCCACTGAAGAAAATTTCTAATGTATCTGAGGTAATTAACTTACCTCTAAAAGAATGCATCACAACTCACACTGAAGATTCTTCTAGTCGAGTTCTAAGACGTGCATTAGATAGAATTATTGATATTTATACGTTTTACTGCCAATTGAACCTTTTTTGCTTGATATTTATTTATTCCAGTCGTATTTTTAAATATTGAAATTGAAAACAAACATCTGCATGATGCATCAAACAATAAAAAATAATCAGAAATCTGGTCTACGCAAATCATATTTCATAAAATAAGTATAAATTAACCAATATTTTTCAAACAAAAGTAACCTTTCCGTTGCTTATGCTGTATAATTCTAGTTTCATTTGCTTTATTTGTTGTCAGTGGAAGTGATATTCTTGATGTGGGGCATCAGACTGTGCATCATGGTGCGGAAAGCGCCCTCGGAGTTCAACGAGAGCCGCTTCATATCAATGGCCATCTACAACGAATTCCTACTCTCTGGCTTCCTTAACATATCTATGTGAGTACTCAATATTCCTGCTACTTATTATTTAGGTAAAAACTATCTAGTATCTATAAAACATTCCCTTGCACTCTAAATATAATGAACTGAAGTAGTATATTTTGATTTCATTCTTAATTATATTTATTTTGTTATTAAACAATGAAGGCTGTAAAATTTTGAATAACTCGACCGACGGAATGACTTTACCCGGGTAAACTAAGATTTCTATTATAAGAGAATGTATTTAGAATTGTTTGTAAATCTATAAATCTCAACCTATCGCGATTATATTGATCCCCGAGCCTAATTTCAATCAACCTGAAAGGATTAGTTTAGCTCAATGCCGTAATGAAATTGATCTACGTACAATACAACAAAATGTTGAGTGATTAGGCTCCGAGCGGAATACATACAAGACGTCTACGTCTCTCGGTCGTCCACTATCTCGATAATTGTTTGCCGTTAATTCATATCACTTTTCCAAGATTCCCTATGATTCAAAAATTATATCTTAACTGTCACTAATTTTTCTAATTCTCAAAATAATTGAATTAAACTTTAATTATCATATTAAAAACTAAATTAGTTAAACGCATTACATCAACAAACTCATCTAACAAATCTGGATAGATATCTATCCGTGTTTTTGAATTAACAAAGTCAAAAAACAACACCAATAGAGTAGTTGAATTAGCTATTCATAATATTTTCTTTCCAGGTTGTTCCTACAATCGCCGGCGAATCCGGACCTACTGTACATTATATTCTTTTGTCACACGCAGTTGACAGTTACGTTACTCTTGTGCTTCATATTTGGAAGTAAGGTATGAATATTTTAGTTGCTATAACCTAAGCATAAACAACAAAAGATCCAAATAAACTACTAAGCTGTCGTGCCGACACTGGGTTCTATTCCCAGTCAAGGGAATACCACTCACATTTCCAGGTCTCGTAGATTCCCCACTGACTTAATAAGCTCGGCGAAGACTGGATAGTGATTGCTTTAACTGTGGGGTGGATAGTTTTAAAAGATATACTTTTAAAACAATGAAATATTATAAAATCATAATAAAGTACAAGATTTATTTAGAAAATATTAGACAAGAAATAATGTAGTCGCCTCGTCAGAAAGTTGTGATTTTGTTCCGATTATGTTTTGTTTTATTGAAGAAGGTTACGTATAACTTGAAATATTATTGCAGGCATATATGGTTTTTAGAGGACACGGGAAAGATGATAGGGAGAAAACGGGAAAATTCCGAACCCGTCCTGCCGACTCTACATACACTATGACAACAAACAACACTCATTTTTGTGACAATATGACGGAAAGAGAATTAGAAGTAGGTATTTGTTGTTAAAACCCTTTTCATAAGTGTCTTTTGTTTATACACTATTTGTATTTTAACTATTTTTTTTATTTTTTTATTTATCTAAGCCAGACAGAATTATAGTTGATAATAGCAAAAATAAACAGTTTCAATAGTTATTATCTATGTTTATCTGATTTTGTTTGGTCTTATTTGTAAAAAAATTAAATGTGATTATTTTACGTTTCTTAAACAAAAATTTTCATCAAAAACAATTAAATTTTATTTCAACGTAAGGTTATTTATTGTTAATATTCTGTTTATTTATTAGGATGAATTCAAAAAGTTGTGCAATCAACTAGATAAACTGAGGGAGCGCTGCGGGTCCAGTTCCAACATAGCGAGATGCATCACACAGATGCAAGACGCTGCGGTCCGACACGAACGCATAACTAATTCCTGTGAACATTCAGCACCTTTAAGACTGAACACCGTGTTCAACGCGGTCGCCGGTCGACTGATGTGCAATGTAACGCCGGGTGAAGAATCCAGTAGCAGTGGGAGGGATATGGTATTTGAAGCACCACCGGCTTACAGACATAAAGCCACTCCGACTAAAAGCGGAGAAACCAGTAATGCCGAACAAAGCCAAACTGATGTTACGACTGACTCACCAAAAAAGAAAGATAACCAAGAACCGAAAGAAGAAAAACAAAATGGTGTTTTTAGAATATCCGGTGAAGCTAATTGCAGCGATGTTCGACCACCGGATGTATCTAACATAAATGAACCGAGCACGAGTACAGGAAATAGAAATACACCAACCACGAGTACGGCAAATAGAAACATACCGAGCACAAGTACAGTCAATAGAAATCTACCGACTAGTACAGCTAACAAAAATTTGCCGAGTACTAGTACATCTAAGAATGTACCAAGTACGAGTACGAGTGAAAGGAGTGAATCGCGAACCAGTCCTAGTACATCAGAAACAGTAAGAGGTGGTGTGCGATCAGGTCATGCAAGGACTCATGCCATAGTTATCAATTTAGACGACAAAAGTCGCTTCACGGAAGAAGTGACAGTGTGAAAAGTAAATCAATGTACTTGTACTTACAACTACTAAATATTCACTAAGATATAATTTACAACATACAGCAATATTATAATATACATATATTTCGTTGTTTATGTTTAACTTGATCTAAAATACAATTTAAGAAGATATTTGATAATAACGTAATATTTTTTCTTTCTGCTGCCGCGGATTTGAATTGCAAATTGAAACAGTATTAAAAGTGTTTTAGAATTAATCTATATAAATAAATAAATGTACATGCTAGTCGTTTCTGTGATTTTTAGTTTGATAAGATTAAAAACAAAACTTTAGGTAACATTAAATATAATGTTTCGTCATAATAAAGCATATCAGATGTGTTTGTTACCTGCAAACTTTCTTGTACATATATTTAATCGGAATTGTAAGATATATTATATGTAAATAAAGTTGTTAAAACTATTTATTTAATACAATTTAACAGAATTAAACTTGTTTTTATCTTTGTTATGTGAAGAAACGGAAGGAATTTATATTATGGACATTTATAAAATTTATTAATTAATTGAATGTATTATGTATAGGATAACAATTCCACAGATGTGACTTTCGTTCCAATGATACGTTTATTTTAAATTAATTTATTTTTTATATCAGTAGAAGGAATTGTTTGTATAAATGATATCTCTAGCAAAGTACATAGCAGACATGAAAGACAATTAGTGACGAATGTTCTTGTAAATATAGTTGTGAATGTTAATGTACATATTGTGAATGCAGAACTTACCTTTGCTTGTATACACCAGACAGAAAATTCTGGTAAACAAAAACAGCAGATTGTGTGTATAAGTAAATAAAAGATTACACAATTGCCAATTTAATAAAAGATTTTCTACACACTTTTAAATCGTTACATTTTTATTATAAGAACTACCTTCAATAAAAAAATCTTTTGAGATATCTAATGTTCATAGTTCAATTTACTTCGAATAATAAATCATGGGGCTCCTATCAATTTTTATATGTATAGTCAACTAAGAGGAATTATTTATACCAAAGAATTTTATTTTAATGCTTTTGAATGTAAAATAAATCTCTGTAAATTAATTGTCTCGTTCTGTTTCTTTTGGTATATTATATATTACATGGCTTTAATATATTTATCAGTGAATTCTGTTATTCTATTGCATTGAAAATTAAAAATACCAACTACTAGTTACTTATTGTATTGCTTTAAAACTCTCACTTCCAATATTTATCAATTGCAAAGAGAGTTCCACAACGAAGTCTTCTGATCTTCTCATTCTCATTCCGACAGAGCCAGTCAAATCAAATGTAGATCTTACAAAATATGATAATCTAAACACGATAGTTATAAATGATCATAATACAATTACATTACCTTGGGCTTTCATGTCTGACTGAACAACTAAGGGCTCAGGTAGGAGCCCTGATAGACCCTAGCATGATGTAACTAAATTGTATTTTTAATTGCCATCTAAATCATTTCATAAAGTCTTATAATATTTATGAGAACAGAAGGAACTTCACAAGACTTTTCAAAATATGTACAGGATGTTGAATTTGTACAAAATTGTATATTTTACGGTTTTATTGTAAACTTACTATAAATAGTATCTCAGGTATATTAATAATCTAAGCATTTAAATAGGGCTTGTTGGAGAATATTTTCAGCCATTTCATATTCGAAATGTTATATGAAGTTCTCATTAAGTGCTTGAATCAAAATTTTCTTCTTCACATTGTATTACAATAAATAGATATACAGATTACATGTGATCTAGAAAATATATTTCAACTGCAGATATCGTAATAATAAACCAAATTACTAATGCGACTTCTGTGTTTCATTGTTTGACCTTTTATAATCAACTAGCGACCCAGGTAGTACTATCAATAGCCAGAAAAGTATGTTCCAATAATTTCTAATAAATAATTGAACTGAAAACGTTCTTACGTTGATCGTGTTTACGTTAATTTTGAAGTCATTCTGATGAGGGAAAAATATTTCTCCACGCAAACTTTCATCCCCTATTTTAGACCTATAGGGGATGACTTAGATGTCACTTTACGACTACTCTAGGTATCTAACAGAAATTTCTGTACACGAAATCCAAATCTCTAGGCTCAGTAGGTTGGACTGTGCATTGGTATATCAGTCAGTCAGTTACTTCTTTTATGTAGAGTTAGCTAAATGGTTTATTAGTTGCGCTCTTGCCACTAAAGCTCAAGTAACTATGAGCTGCTCCCTCTTTAACGATCTTCGACCATACAACAGAAAAGACAGGGACGATAAATGGTCCCGTGGATTTCTTTTTCCCAGCCAGACCTAATCAATTCAAAATCCAAGGCAATCAAATGAAATAAAATATATTTTAAATTTGATCTTTTCGTTTGAACTCAGCGTATCCAAACTTTTTTGTTAAGACCGCAGTCGATGTAGAAATAAATGAATGTTATTTGACAAGTATCGAATATTATGAAAAACCATTCACGTCAAAAATGATACGTCGAATGTTGTGATATTTCGTGTGAAAGCAGTTATGTAATATGATACGTAGTGATTTTGAAAATATAAAAATGGCTGATCAATGCTCATCGCCATGTTACAAACCATACCAAATCCAGGTTTGAAATTTATAAAATATATAAGCATCGTAATTTAACAGTATTAGATCGTTAGTAGACGTCCGTTTTTTACACCGGACGAAGGACCTTGTTTTTTGATTTGCATTGGTGTATGTTTTATAATGAATTATGGTGTCCATGCACCGGACATACCCCGGTCTGGCGTAAGAAAGAGCGGTCGATCTTCCACCCACAATGACCTTTTAAGATTTATTGTTTCTCTTAATTTCTTGTACAAATATTTAAATTTATAATGTGTATTTTTTTCTTATTATTAGACATTATCACACATAATATATTCACTATGACAACCAGTTCAAAACTAGCGAACTAAAGATGGCCCTTGAACCTAACATCTATCCGGTTATGTATACAAAGATATCCGCTTATTCGATAGAGACAGTCTGTCGTCCGGTGGATAAAAGACGCCTACAAGCGCTCTTATACTGTCAAAATACGACAGATACTGGATATATCATCGTATAAAGTATAACATTTCATTTTACATTTTTTAAAAGAAGGTGGCAAACGAGCAAGCGGATCACCTGATGTTAAGTCAGCGCTATCCATTGACAACAACAAGGAAATGTTCTGCAGATGTATTGCCTCCCTTTTGGACAGAGGAGTGCATTGACAGGAAAA